>JASDQU011442212.1:23575-38028 GCA_032191745.1 Picea mariana | reverse complement strand
CAAAAGAGAGTACACAATTCCAAGGACTCCACAACAAAATGGAGTTGTTGAGAGGCAGAATAGGTCAGTACAGCAAATGACAAGATCAATGATGAATGAAAGGAACATACCTCAGACATATCGGGTGGAAGAAATTCACACAGTTGGGGTGGAAGCAATTCACACAGCTGTTCACATCCTTAACAAAGCTCATTTTAGGCCACACAGTGATAAGACTCCTTATGAACTATGGTTTGGAAGACCTGCTTCAATCAAGCATTTTAAAGTCTTCGGGAGTAAATGTTATATCGAGAACAATGATGAAAACATTGGCAAATATGATGACAAGGTTGATGAAGGTATCTTCTTGGGTTATGCTACAAATAGTAAAGGGTACAGATGCTAGAAAAAGAGTCTGCATAAACTAGTTGATTGTATAGACATAAAAGTTGATGAAGAAATCCTGGTCAAGAATGTAGGTAGTGCTGAACCAAGAACAAAAGATATAGTTGAAGATGAAGATGAACAGGTCCAAGGATAAAAAAAGGAAGAATCTGAATCAGATGAAGATACAAATACTCAGACTGACACAAATCAGCAGAAAGAAGCAAAATCACCTCTCAAAATTATTAGAAAGAATCATCATGAAAATCAGATAATTGGGGATATAAATAAAGGAGTTCAGACAAGAAGGAAATTGATTAAAGACTCAAAACAATCTCATGTTGCCTTTTTATCTATGATTGAACCTAAATTTTTTGAGGAAGCTAGCCAGGATGATGATTGGATTAGAGCAATGAATGAAGAGCTTGATCAAATTGAAAATAACAATAGTTGGGAGCTTGTCCCTAGACCTGAAGATAAGAATGTAATAGGTTCCAAATGGGTGTTCAAGAATAAAATGAATGAAAAAGGGCAAGTTGTTAGAAGTAAAGCCAAACTTGTCTGTAAAGGGTATGCACAAGTTGAAGGTCAGGACTTTGATGAAACCTTTGCACTAGTGGCAAGATTGGAAGCCATCAGAATGTTTCTTGCCTATTCATGTCATAAAAACTTTAAAGTTTATCAGATGGATGTTAAGTCAACATTTCTTAATGGACATCTAGAGGAAGAAGTATATATGGAGCAACCTGAAGGATTCTCATTGATAGATAATCCTAATTATGTTTGTAAGCTGAAGAAGGCCTTATATGGACTAAAACAAGCACTAGGAGCTTGGTATTATAGACTAGACAAATTTTTACAAGACAAAGGGTTCAAGAAAGGTACTGTTGACAACAATCTCTACATTAAGTTTGAAGGTGATAATTTACTAGTTGTTTTGGTTTATGTAGATGATATTATTTTTGATTGTACTAATGAATCATCTGTCCAGTGGTTTGCTAAATCTATGAAAACAGAGTTTGAGATGTCCATGATAGGAGAACTATCGTATTTTCTTGGCTTACAAGTAAAACAGAGTTCTGCAGGAATATTTATCTCTCAAGAAAAATATTTGAAAGAGATGTTAAAGAAATTTCAGACGGAGGATTCCACTTCTGTTAGTACACCTATGATGGTTGGTTGGAAGCTGATTAAAGATGATATCTCACCCGATGTTGATCAAAGGTCATATTGCTCTATGATAGGAAGTCTTCTATACATCACAACATCATGACCTGATATAATGCAAGTTGTTGGAATGGTAGGTCATTATTAGTCAGCACCTAAACAAAGTCATTTGGTAGTTGTCACAAGGATATTCAAATACTTGAAGGGAACAATGACTTATGGTCTGTGGTATCCCAGAAATCATAATTTTCAGTTAACTACTTATTCAGATGCAGATTGGGCAAACTGTGTTGATGAGAGAAAAAACACCAGTAGAGGAGCATTCTTTCTGGGTGACTCATTAGTAGCATGGATTAGTAAAAAGCAAGGATCCATTTCATTATCAACTACAGAGGAAGAATACATTGATGCTGCTACTTGCTGCACACAAATTTTATGGATGATACAAACTCTTGCAGATTTGAAGGTAACTTACACTGATCCCATTCCAATTCACTGTGATAACACTAGTGCCATTAGTGTCTCCAAGAATCATGTTCTTCATTCCAAGACTAAGCATATTCTAATAAAGTACCATTTTCTCAGAGAATAAGTTATGAACATAATTGTTCAACTGAATTATATACCTTCTACAGAATAGGTTGCAGATATATTTACAAAACCATTAGCAGCAACCCCTTTTGGATATCTTCGTCAAAAGTTGGGGGTTATAATTTCTTTTGTCTAATTTGTTCACCTGGTCAGGGGGAATACTTATTGCATATCTGGTGTATTTCTAAGATGCTTCTAGTTGACAGGGGGAGTATGTACCGCAACAGCTCAGGGGGAGCATGTTTCTTCTTTGACATTGATGTCAAAGGGGGAGAAAGTGTGGTAATTTATTTCAGGATGTGATTTCAAGGATTCTATAGGAAAGTTACACTGGTTGTCATCAATGCCAAAGGGGGAGAATGTTGGAAAATATTTAACAGACAATGCATGCTTGTATGCTTGTCATTGATGGCAAGTACAACAATGAAGATGACATGAGTACAGAAGAGATAGTGCAGAGGATTGTTGGCAGATCATCGATGGAAAGATCAGAGTAAGCGGAACAAAGTAAGCTCGGGAGGAGAAGCATTTTTTATCATTGGATCCCATTCAAAATTCCCGAAAGAAGGAGGACTGTCAGATCTATTAGTAGACAAGATGAACGTGTAGAAGAGGAGGAAAAATCTCAGGTGTCAGATCTGAGCGCCAGACTCAACCATCATTGGATCATGAAGAACCTGCACGTTCATCAAAGTGTAAGGAGAAACAGGCATACAAAATCCTGAAAGGAGGACCGTCCATCTTCGGGCATGACACGTGGACATAGATCAACATTTCACTGACTGGAAAGTCAAAAGTATGAAATGACCCAACCTCTCAGCTCCTAAAATTGCGATATGCAAAATCGTGATTTAATCGCAGCTGTCAGATCAAGGTGTGATCTGGACCGTCGATCCAACTTCATTTCAGAGTTTCACGGATCGTGACTTGGAGAGTTGAGATGCCTCATCTCCAGAATCACGATATGAAAAATCACAATTTAATAATAGCCATCAGATCAAGGTTTGATCTGGACCGTCGATCCAACTTCATTTCAGAGTTTCACAGATCACAACTTGGAGAGTCGAGATGCCTCATCTCCAGAATTGTGATATGAGAAATTGCGATTTAATCTCAGCCATCAAATCAAGGTGTGATCTGGACCATCGATCCAACTTCATTTCAGAGTTTTGTGGATCACGACTTGGAGAGTCGAGATGCCTCATCTCCAGAATCGTGATATGCAAAATCGCGATTTAATTGCAGCCGTCAAATCAAGGTGTGATCTGGACCGTTGATTCGACTCCATTTTGGAGTTTCACGAATCGTGACTTGGAGAGGCAAGAAACATAACCACAAGAACGTCGAAATCGTGATATGAGAAATTGCGATATGATCTGAGCTATTGAATCAAGATCATATCTGAACCATCGAATCATAGCACAAGTGGAAAGCGATTGGAATTTCACTGACTTGGAGTCAATGGAGCATGGTGTGGAAACTTGTGAAATATGAAGCACCTTTTGGCACAGCCTATGGTCACCACCGGTGGTCATGAGAAGGGAAGGAGTCAATCTAGAAAAGCTCCATTTCGGGGTTTCGGGGATCGCGACTTGGAGAGTCGAGATGCCTCATCTCCAGATTCACGAAATGTGAAATCACGAAAGCACTTTATGGATAAGCGCATGGTCACAACCATTGGGAACATAGATGGAAGATGGAGGAAGAAGCTAGTGGTGCTAAGCTTCACCACAGGAATGCCGAAATGCCGAAATGCGAAATGGCGAAATAAATGGAATATTCTATGAATTCAATCCAACGATGTAGGTGAAGATGAATAAGATCGTAGGGCTAATGTTGTGCTTCTAAGTGTAACAACTAGAGACAAATGATGGTCTCCATATCCTAGAAAGATACCTTCATTAGCTCTACTATCAAATTTTCCCAGATGATCGTCACTATTCTTGATGTAGCATTTACTTCCAAATACTTTGAAATGCTTAATGCATGCAGGTCGACCAAACCACATATCATGTGGAGTTTTATCATTGTTCGGCCTTAGATGTGCTTTGTTCAGAATATAAACAGCTGTGTGAACAACCTCCACCTAGAAAGTTTGTGAAATGTCCCTCTCATTCATCATAGCCCTTTCCATCTGCAGAGCTGGTCTATTTTCGCGTTCTACCACTCCATTTTGTTGAGGAGTACCTAGAATAGTATATTCCCTTTTAATTCCATGTCTATCACAAAATTATTTGAAATCTCTTGACATAAATTCTCCTCCTATGTCTGAGGGAATTGCCTTTAACATTCTTCCTGTCTGATTCTCGGTTAATGCCTTGAATGTTTTAAACTTCTCAAATGCATTAGATTTTTCTCTCAGAAAGACAACCCACATACGTCTGGAGAAGTCATTAATGACCAGCATAAATTAACGTTCTCCTCTAGTTCCTTCTTTCCGCGATGGTCCACACAGATCTATATGAACAAGTTGAAGCAGTTTCTCTGAAGATGTGAAACTCTTCAATTTGAATTGAGGATGAGTCAGCTTCCCCATTTGGCAGGACTCACATACAGAGTTATTAGGCTTAGATAATTTTGGAAGGTCTTTCATAGCACCTTCATTTTTCAGTTTGACAATATGATCAAAATTCAGGTGTCCAAGCCTTATGTGCCATAACCAACTTTCATCAATTTTTCTTAAATTACACTTCTCCTTATCTTCCTTCAGGACGTATACATTGTTTTTAGTTCTAACCCCTTTTGCAAGCAACTCTCATGTGTTGACTGTCTTTATTTTACAATTATTGGCAATGAAAGTGAATTCACATCCTCTGTCACATATCTGACTGACACTAAGAAGATTAAGCTTTAAACCATCAACAAATAATACATCTTGATCTTTGATTCTTCCAATACTTAAGCTTACTAGACCTTTACCTCTGATCTTTCCTTGAGCATCATTTCCAAAGGTCACACTTCCTGATTTATTTTCCTTAAGTGATAGGAACTTACTTTTTTCACCCGTCATATGACTGGAGCATCCGCTATCAATATACCATGAGTCATTTTGTCTTTGAGCTGATAACACTAATCCACACTTGTTATCTTCATTCTTCTTCCAAACCTTGATGTTTTCATCTCTGTGATTTGACTCTGGCTTATAGTACTTTAAGCGACAATCTGTAGCCTTATGTTCATAATTATGGCAGATGTAACATTCTGGTTCATTGAACAAAGGATCATAACAATTGTTATGCTTAGTATGCATCATTTTCCTATCCATCACTCGATTTCCAGTCTATGGTTGTTTCATTCTTTGTTGTGGCAGGTATTTATTCCTTTTCTGTCTTGATTTCTCATGTCTAAATCTTGAAGAACAATTTACATCTTTATGGCCAAAGTTAGAGCAATAAAAACAATATCCATAGAAAGAATCTGTGTACCTGGACAATGGCTGTCTTCTTTGAGCAGGTTGATTTCTTCCATGCTGATGATGTTCTTGGGTAGAGAGTGTAATATTTATTTGTTCTTCAGATTCAGTTCTGGTAGATTTTCCTTCACTCCTCCTTGGTGGTTGATTCCCTTCCTTGGTGTCTGTAGGTTTGTTGTTGTCAGTAGTTGTAGATTTGACAAAATTGATGAATTCTTTGTTGCTTGGCTGATCACTACGTGATCCCTCTTCATAGCCCAAACCAATTTTCAAATTTGAATTCCTTTGTTGTTTCAGAATGGAGGCTAGTCCTTCTGAGGCTTTAATACTTGTCAGATTCTGATGATATAAAGCCTGGAATTTCTCTAGATCTTTTCTAATAGTCACCACTTCAGCTTCCAATTTTTTACCTTTTGTTTCGGCTTCCTTCAATTGTTGTTTGACAATGTCTTCAATATTCTTGACTTCTTCTAACTTAACCTTCAACATATTAATTTCTTCAAATGGTTCCTTGCATGTTTTCTCATACCTGAGCAGTAACTGTTTTTGTTTTCTTTCCTTTTCTCTGAGTCTATCAATCTCTTCCATGGTGCTGACAAGTTCTCCTTCAAGATCTACTTCTACTTCGCAGTCATCAAACTCACTTCATTTATCTTCAATGTTTAGATATTATAAAGCTATTAGCATGATATTATTTAGTTTATCTTCAATAGAAGAGTCACTGTCTTCATCATCTGAAGGATCATCATCATTGTTTACACAAAGACTTTTCTTCTTAAAATTATTCTCTTTATAGAACTTTTTGTGTTTGTGCTTCTCCTCATCATCATATGTCTGATCCTTTCTTTTGTGAGGACACTTATTTGCAAAATGACCTATATTACCACAGTCGAAACATTTGAAAGGTAGTTTACCTTTGTATTTGCTTGATCCTTTCTTCAGTCTTCTCACAAAATTTGCTTCAATCTCATCTATGTCAGAGTCTGTGTTTTTCTCTACTTTAAAAGATGCCTCTCTTGTAGTGGATTTACCTTTGGTGATTCTCATTTCATAAGAAGTTAGGGTTCCAATAACTTGATATAGAGTCATCATTTTGAGATCAACTATTTCCTCTATACCAGAGACCTTTGAATTAAATCTATCAGGAAGAGATCTTAATATTTTCTGGATTAGAAAAAAATCAGCTATCGTTTCACCTAGCCCTTTCATAGTGTTGACAAGTCCTTCTATACATAAAAAGTACTTACTGATAGTTTCGTCTTCATCCATCTTTAACTGCTCGAACTTCATTCTGTGAGTATGAAGGTTTGCGTCTTTCACTTTTTCATCACCTTCATAACTTCTTATCAGCTTGTCCCACATAACTTTTTCTGAGTCACAGTGCATGACTTTGACAAACTCGGCTTCAGAAAGTCCACTGAGGATGGAATTCATTGCTTTAGAATTAAAGCTAAACTCCAGCTTATCATCTTTTGAGGCCAAGACTACAGGCTTCACATATCCCGTTTCAACGACATCCCAAACATCAACACCCAAGGACATTAAATGTGTTCTCATCCTTATTTTCCAGAAAACAAAGTTTGTTCCATCAAACATAGGGGGTCTGTTAATTGAACCTCCATCATGACTCGTCATATTCAAGCTTATGGATCTACCTTTGATCAAAGGCACCGAATCTGATACCAATTGTTGGAAATATAACTGAGAGGAGGGGTGAATCAGTTACACACACACACACACACACACATAAGCTTGAAAATTTTCCTGTGTTTTTTTATTATTATTTCTAGATTATTATTTAATGTGTTGCTGATAACTTAACATGCATAGATATACAATGATCAATCATACAAAATACACAGAGACACTAATTTTATTGAGGAAACCCATAAAGGGTAAAAACCTCTTCTTCTTGATATGATAAGTAATCTTTACATTCTGTACATTATCATACTTATGAGCTCCAACTCATTGTGAGGATACCACCTCTGTTTTGCAAGTCGCAACTTGCTGAGAGCACCAACTCTCTAGATTCTCTATCACCCACTAGAAGGAAGCACCAACTCCCTAAGTTTTCCAGTACCAACTGGATGGAAGCACCAACTTCCAGCCACTCAGGCACCGACATGTATAACAAAGAACAATAGTTCTCCCTTGCACCACCCTGCCACCCTTGTTTTTCTGGCTATAACTAGATGGAAGCAACAACTCCCTGTGTTCAAGCACCCACTTGAACCTCTGAGGAAAACGGTCCTCCCTAGCACCTCCCTTCCACTCTGATTATAAAAACTTTGTTACATGAACTTATTGCAGTGATATAGTGTTTATCTATAGCTTACCAGTCTCATCACCATTCTTTTGCACTGCTATGATCTGCCTGCATCAGTGTCTTCCTGTTCGCATTCTTCCTTCAACTTTCTATTCTTCTTCTCTGTCTCTACACATGCACCCCAACTTCCTCTATCTCTCTCTTAGATATAGATTTCTATTCTTTGCGCTACGCCTCTTCTATGCATTTCGACTGTTGCCCACAACATGTTATTTCCCATGTGAAATTACTCTCAATAGAAGCAACCTCCACTTCTTACTTCTGCGTATATTTATATTGCCAAGTCCTCTACTAGATCATATATCTAACACTTTGTCCCCTCTGGCGGTTACACTGAGTCTGTTCTCCATCCATGGTCATTATGATGAGATTCCTTAGCCTCTCTGGTAGTCAAGACTCTTCGTCTTCTCTGTCAGACACGGGATCATCCTCTCTTTTGCAGTTATATACTTCGATGCTTTTCCATCTGTCAATCGACTCTATGAACAATCTTCATGTGACCTCTGGAGGTGACGACAGGCTACACCAACATGACTTTCATGATTTCACATATCAGGATATCCAGTTGCAAGTTGCCTCAATCTTCCCAACTCGTGAAACTCTGAAATGGAGCCTAGCGTTGCTAGATCCTTCCCCAATATTCGACAATCTATCCTCCAACTGTGACCAAGGGCTAAGTAAAAAGGGGTGCATCGTGATTTCATGTATCATGAATTCTTGCTATGAGTTGCCTTGAAACTCCCAATTCATGAAACTCTGAAATGGAGCTAAGCAGCTGCCATGTGTCACTCGGATTTGTGATTTCCACATACCTGAAATGTCGAATCAAATTGGCACTTGTCATTGTCTGATTGTGCCACATGTCCTTGCTGACGTAGTCTTCCACCTGTCCTTGCCGACATGTGTTGTGACTGGGAAATCCCTCTACAGACTAGCACTTAGGGTTTAATTATGCATGCAAAAAATACCTAAATATTTCTACTTTATACCATCGTCCCAGACCTAATCCCCATTATTCTTAAGCAAATACATAGTTAACAAGATCAAGTGAGCATACCTTATTTCGAGCGTTTGATGTTGATCCTTCCTCACGCTTGATCGCTTTTTGACTGCAGCTATCCTCCCAAGGCTGACCTGCATTCACACAAGACAAACAACAAACTCCACATGCATTTGATATATAGATTAGTGGGTTAGATATTCAATAAACAAGTATGCAATAAACCCTGAAAACCTCATCTGGTGGGATAGGAAAAGTACTTCTTTATTATTAACTGCAACAAATCAACTTACAATGATGAAGCCGACTACTTCTCCATGAACCTGGTCCTGGCCTCCTCTTTAACTGTCCTCCAACTTCTCTGCTCTATCTTTCTCTTTGCACAAGGAAGGCTAAAGGGTTGGGACAAAGTGAATGTGCAATCGAGTATAGTTTCTTTACTATTATTCTCCTCTTCCAAATGGGAACCCTAAACCTTCTTTTATAGGCTAGAAGAAGCTAGGTATTTGGTCAAATCCTCAACCATGTATGGCTGGAAGGTTTAGTTAACTCACCCAAAGCTGTGTGTTTCATTGGAAACTTTCCTTTTTTCGTGATTTTGTAGGTACATGTGGGTTGTTTTGGGTCAATTAGTATGTACACATGTGCAGTAATGGGGCAAGGTGCGTGGGCCTTTATAAAAGACGTTTTTAAGAAGAGTTGTTCAGAAGTGCTTTGGCAAAGAAGGAATCTGAGATGGCCTGATGCCAGGTAAGCATGTCTGGTGCAAATTAGGGTTATAAAAGATGCCCCCTAATGTGTGAGGCCAGAAGAGCATCTGATGGCCGAAATACATTAACAATATTTACTGATGTGCTGAAAAAGTGAGCCCGGGGACCAGAAATCAAGAGGCGTCATCTGCAAAAATAATAATTGTCTCACAGAGGCGGGCATACCCATGCTTGTGATAAAATAGAATCATGGCTACCAATCAAATACACTGTAGATCCATGTCATATAACTATATAAAGTGTAGCCGCGAACAATACACAGAGGAGCTAAATCTCAAAATAAAAAAGATATACATGTAGAGTATCCATCTTATTAGAAGCTGATAAGGCCTGATGGCTGGAGATGAGGTCTTCAGAGCTCGAGCAACAACTTCAAAATCTTCAAAACTTAGGTAGGAGTGTAATATGAATGTACGACTTCACTACCCAGAGGTCTTCGATGGCTCGTCGGTCATGGACTAGAGAATCTGGATGATCAAACTGAGGGCTTCATTGATTTCAAAAAAAGACTTGATTGGATGTTCAGGATGGCCGGGTATGAGGGCAAGAGACAAACTGCAGAGGGGCCGACTCGGGCTTGGTAAAAAATTCACTGGGACAATAGCACGACAAATGATGAGACTCAGGAAACATGGCATTAACATAAGTTTACGAGGCAAGAGACAACACAAACTCTCCATATGTTTGGATGAATAACCAAATGGAGGAGGACATAGCTCTGTGTAGCGAGAATAGCTTCCTAAGGTCGTATTAAATCCCAGAATTTGATGAACAAACAGATAGATGTGCTTTATCCAAGGGCGACTCATTATGCTGCCAATAAAGAAAATACTTTTCCCTTCCTCTTTTTGGGGTATATTTGATTTTTTTTTGTCTTTTTTCAATAATTTTGGAAAAATAATAAAAGAATTTTACGTTACAAAGGAGGAACGAGTGTTGCAAACATACAAGTTCAAGGCACAATGACAAGACTGATGTTCAGAGAAATGACACTCGGAAAAAATCCTCCAGGGGCTAAAGGTGTCAAGATGCAGTGGCAAAGTGCTACAAGGCTTGCATATAAGGTATGCTTCAGATGGTTCAGTTGAGAGCAACATGGAGCCGACATTAGACCAAAAACGCAGGTATGCAAATGTGGTTAACAAAACACACAATGGTAATGTCCTTCGATGTAAGTTTAATGAGCCCAAAGAAGGTAAGCTCGACGGTTTTTCATATTTAGAGAATCTGAAAAAACGTAAAAGGAGACTCCATTGGGGTACCTTTTTCATAGGTAGTCTAGTCGGTTTGAAAAAGGGGTAAACTAGCACTGACAAGACGTCTATTCAAAACCATTTTAACGAGTGTGAAAGACAAGATCACTCGACCATTTTTTTGTTTTTAAGGAGTCTAGAAAAAGATTAACTATGGACTCCTTCAAGAATGTTCTTCTGGACCAGTTTAAGGAGTGTGAAAGAATAAGGTCACTCGACGATCTTTTCAATTTTAGGGAGTCTGAAAAGAGCTTAACTATGGACTCCGTGGGGGTTCCTTTTTCGTAAATTTAGTCCCTCAGGCCCGAAAAAGGGTTAAAATGATACCTGAGAGTACTCTTCTAGAGAACTAAAGTTCCTTAGAGTATACCTTTGTTTTTACAGTTGACCATCTGGACCGAAAAAGGGGCAAACTGTCGTCGGACAGACGTGACTTCAAAATTTAGTTTAACGAGTGTGAAAGGCCACAAGATCACTCGACAATCTTTTCATGTTTAGAGGGTCTGAAAAGGGCTTAAAAGAAGACCTGTTATGTCTTTTGGGAGTCCTGAGGGTGAGATCAAGAGTGAAAAGGAATCATGCAAATGAGGCTCAAACTCATAATTAAGAAAAACAACAAGGACTCCCGAGTCTACAGTGATTAGAGACAGCATGGACACCATAATGCAACCAGGATTTACCTAGGGAATCCATGTTCCGGTAAGCTCTACCACCAACTCGTGACACTTCTAAAGAAGCAATGATGGTTTTGTGTCACAACCTGATGGGATCGATCCTATGGCAAAGGGATAAAGACAACGAGATACAAAAGTCAGGGTAGAAACCTAACCTATATTATCGAGTTGATCATCTGATATTTTTCCACGGACCGTCAAAAGTTACCCAAAACTCCAAAAAAATGTCTCGATACCTGATCATACCCTTCCAATTCAACTCCTGAATCACTCTAAATGGTTTTTGGTTTAAAGAAAATGATAAGGGGGGCCAAAAAATTGACAAAAAGAGGCCAAAAAGTCTATAAATAGAAGCTGACAGCTCATTATCACCATTGTTGATTTGGAAATTGACTCTGGAGCAAAAAAACCCCTTTGATAAAAGTGGTGATTCTGAGAGCTACAGTGGATGAAACGACCATCTATCTGGACCAAGTAAGTATAAACTCTCTCATCTTGCAATTTAAATATTTATTTTTTCTTTGGGTTCCAAGTTTTTGGGGGGCATCAACCTTTAAAAGGTCGGCCCTAGGTCCACGCAGGTTGACTTAGGATAGGCCACGTGCACATTCAGGCAGAGTAAAAACCACACACGTGTACACATGACTGTCAACATTACAGTTCACGTGGACCCACTTATTGAATGAAATTTAAAAAAAAAACAAGGGTTAACCCTCCTGAAATTTGGTGTTTTGCATGATGTATGTTCATTGGAGAGAAAGAGAGCATGAGGAGGTTAGTGAGTTGGTCAGGGAAGCCCCAAATGTTGTGGTTGCCTTAATGCAATGTGGGCTGCTCAAGTTCTTCTTATGTCCTTTTATGTGGGCACAACCTAGGCTACTGAACACCTTGGTTGATTATTGGCATCCGGATGTAGAGGCCTTTATGTTAGAGGGGAAGTCACTGGTGCCCACGACAGAGGATATATATTTTTTGACTAGCCTCTCTAGGAGAGGGGAACCAGTCAACTTTCAGACATTTCCTTTAGGGCCACATAACATAGCAGAATTGAGAGGACTTTACTGTGAGGCTGGTACAGACTGATCAAGCTCATAGGTGCCCATAAGAAAGATTATTGACTTATCGTTGCAGGTGATTGTGTTTCTTATTGGGCTGATCATTTGTTCTGTGGCTCTACATCAGGCGTCCCATGCACATATGAACTTTGCAGTCCAGTGCTTAAATGCAAAAATATTTGACTGGAGAATCACGTTGCTAGATTGTATGAAGAGGCAATTGACAGATTGTCGGTCACGGACACAGAGGAACTTTGGGTTTAGAACCATTCTATGCTCTTTCTTCTTTGAAAGAGTTCTGAGCTTCAGTCCTTGAGTAGTGGTACGAGGACATCAGGCCTCTCTTCCTGCAGTTTGTAGATGGGCAGTGTTACTGCCACGACAGGGTGGTGGAAGACCAATGAGTCCTTTGATGATGATTTCTTTGCTTGGTTGTCGTGACAGATCCCAGTCATAGAGGATTACCCTTATGTTGAGATTGATTTCTTAAGAGATCCTGAGATACCAGTGCCTCCTGGTGAGGAGCGAGGAGAGATGGGTAAGTTGACANAAACATATGTAATTTTTATGTTTTTTTTGTTATATGTCATTTTTTTTTATACCAGAGTATTTGACGGATATGTGTTTTTTGTGTGTAGATGTGGGACTAGTGTGACCTACAGACTATACGAGGAATAAGCATCATCCTCGACCAGGGGATGCACCTGCTGTCGCAAGGGGACCAGCAGCAGCAGGAGAGATTCTAGCCGGGGAGGCTGAGAGGGTGTTGAGACGAGTTGAGCGAAACTTTACTTCTCTCACTTGCACGGTCCCTATGGTAGGGATTGAGGCTCTGCCACCATCTATGTAGCCTCATGTAGTGGGGGCACCATAGATGTGGGTCCGATTGTTTCGGCATTTGGAAAACGCTATTGATCAGTACAACAGGGCCCAGAGGCCCTGACCTTAGTTAGACTTTTCATGTGCCGAGAGAACTACTTGTATATAGTTTTTTAGGGCATAAGCCCTATGACTCGTTATTGGTCATATTTTTTAGGCACTTGCATCCACCTATGTACTCTGGTGACTATGATATTATACATGGATTTTTTATGTCTTTTTGTGTCTTATGGATCATTTTTTCCTTTAAAAATGTATTTACATGTTTATGTGTATGTCCTTTCATATGTGTGCAAGATGCCAATCTAAAATTTGATTAGCTAGAGTATCTGTAATTTGGTTTAATCTCCTAGGAACATGAAAATATGTAATATAATCAAAGCTTCGTTCTTAGAGATGTACCCTAAGGAATCATCAGTGTAAAGTCGGATCATGAACATGGTAGACTCTATTTAACTGAGACACAACTAGTTGAGCATCGATATAGACTCAGAGATGAGAGATACCAAATGACAAGGTGTCACGAAGCAACTCAATAACTGCACTATACTCGACGACATTGTTTGTGGTGTCACCTAAGCATATACCTCTGGAAGATAATAACTGGCCTCGAGGTGTAAAAATTACCCAAACTGCAGAGGCAAGCCTCTGAGTGTGCCGGCTAGCACCGTCTACATACCCAATGAACACCTTGGATTCACTTGACATCTGCCACAGTGACGAAAGATAACATAAAAAACGACACATCCATAATACTAAAAGAAACTAGAAAGTAATAATACAAAGACTATACATATGTTACAAAAAGTTACCCATGGTGACCTGCCTATGAGTAATACTTCTTGAGGTAGAGTCCATTTCTAGGCTCTGCCAAAGCATTCCCTTCAAAGTCAACCAGACGATAAGTGCCCTTTTTTAGAACCTCTTTTATGATGAAAGGTCCGAACCACATGGGTTTGA
>JASDQU011442212.1:5260-16241 GCA_032191745.1 Picea mariana | reverse complement strand
GCTATGACAGAGACCCAAACCTGAGAGGTATAAATCTTGTCAAAAGAAAGGATGACTGCCTCACCTTCAACAAAAATTCCCTCCACAAGCACACTACTAACAGTTCCACAACAAGCGTGTGCACGCGAGATGTGTAAAGTCAAAGCATGTGTACACGCGTGCTGGCCTTATACAGGTCGCGTGTATATATAAAACTCTAAGACAGATGAAAATCCAAGCAAGCTAGCCCAGGCAGAGACTACTGGTACTGAGAACCAGAATCTATTGAAGACTCAGACACTTACTTTAACAGAAAAGAAAACAATTCAAGGAAAATTTCATAGAATAAACCAATCCGAGGTGAAACCTAAGCTATAGACTGCAAACAACAAAGACTAGAAAGAGTTCTAGAAAACCCATGAGAAAGACTAATTATGATAGGGAAGAGGATGACTGCCTTTTTAAAATAAATTTTCTAGAATCATACACGTGAATGACACTTCCTCAGCTAGCGTGTACATGCGGGTTGTGAGAATGCAGGGCACGGGTACATGCATGCAGACCTTATAAAGGCCACGTGTACCTCTGTGGGTCTCAAAAAAAAAATACAGTCAAGAAAAGAAACAGAGATAACTGGTATGGAAGACCAGAATCTTTGTTAGCTCAGAATTTTGCAGAAACTTTAAAAACAGGAAAAGAAACCAGTTCTTAAAAATACCTAAAAAATATTCCCCAGAAACCCTAGATATTTCCCCAGTTTGGTAGCCAATTATGTTGTGAGTGGGAAATCCCTCTATGGACTAGCACTTAGGGTTTAATTATGCATGCATACAAGACCTAAAGATTTCTACTTTCTACCGTCATCCCAGACCTAATCCCCATTATTCTTAAGCAAATACATAGTTAAGAAGATCAAATGAGCATACCTTATTTCAGGCNCGATCCTTCCTCACGCTTGATCCCTTTTTTACTGCAGCTCTCCTCCCAAGGCTAAACTACATTCACACAAGACAAACAAAAAACTCCACATGCATTTGATATATAGATTAATAGGTTAGAGATTCAATAAACAAGTATGCAATAAACCATAAAAACTTCATCTAGTGGGACAAGAAAAGTACTTCTTTATTATTAACTTCAACAAATCAACTTACAATGATGAAGCTGACCTCTGCTCCACAAACCTGGTCCTGGGCTCCTCTTCAACTGTCCTTCAACTTATTTTCTCTATCTTTCTCTTTTCACAAGGAAGGCTAAAGGGTTGGGACAAAGGGAATGCACAATCATGTATAGTTTCTTTACTATGATTCTCCTCTTCCAAATGGGACCCCTAACCCTTCTTTTATAGGCTAGAAGAAGATAGGTATTTGGTTGAACCCTCGGCCATGCATGGCTGAAAGGTTTAGTTAACTCACCCAAAGCTGTGTGTTCCGTCAGCAGCTTTCCTTTTTCCATGCTTTTATAGGTACACGAGGGATGTTTTGGGTCAGCTACCATGTACACGCATGCAGTAATGGAGCAGGGCATGTGGGCCTTTATAAAAGAGGTTTTTAAGAAGATTTGTTTAGCAGTGCGTTGGAAAAGAAGTAATCTGAGATGGCCTGATGCCAGGTAAGCATATCTGGTGCAAATTAGGGTTATAACAACGTGGTCTGCCACATTCACTTCCTGGATCTGACAACCCATATTAATCCTCGATCCAATGGCTCAGATCATATCGCAATTTCACGTTTCAAGACTTTGGAGGTTAGTTCACCTCTGTTCTCTCGATTCCTGAATTTGCGACACTCCTCATCTACTACCACGTGTCCTATGGAACCAACGGTCCAGATGTTATTGTGATTTCACGTTTCACAAGTTGGAAGGTTAGAGCTCTTCCTGCCTTTGACTTTCCAGTTAGCGAAATTTTGATCTCTCACCATGTGTCCTCCAGATCGAATGGTCCCCAGGATTTTGTGTTTCATGATATTTGCAGATTGATCGACGCAATTCTCCTGATTCACGATTCTACAAAATTGCTCATCTGTTGCCACGTGTCCTCCTCGATGATGGACGGTCCTTCTGCTTTTGGGACTTTGTAAGCCTGCTTCACCTTGCACTTAAAGGTCATGCACGTTCTCCTGGATCCAACGACAGTCGATCTCCGTGCTCAGATCTAATGCTCGACACCTGTTCTCCATCAGTGCGCTCCTCCTGTCTGGACTTATGATATCTTCTGAACCATCTCCTACCATCATTGTGTTTATTCTTCCTTGCTTTTCTATTTGCCATCATTGTTCTTGCCATCAATGACAAGCACACTCCCAACTGTAAACATTCCAACACTTTCGACTCAGTTCCAGCAAGGTACAGGTGACAACAACAACAATAGGAAAAAACAATTATGAACACCCAAAATGGTGACAGTCGAACACTAAGACATAGCAAGGTTCAGGCGGTTACAGGATGTGTTGGGCTTCTCAGGAAGGCAACACAGAACGACTTCATGGTTTCTATTTTCCAAAGATGTGTGAGGGTATGCAGAGGTCCATCACAGAGCTAAACGAAATTAACGAAGGATGGGGAATGGAAAAAGTGACCCCCTAGCACAGTTGACTCATGGGTTTTAACTGCATGCACCCAGGTCAACACCTATCTTCCTAGAGCTGCATGCACCCCACTTAGCATACATTCCCTTTCCAAGAACTTAGCACAACACTTAACATGTCCACCTTAGCCTTCAGGAATTAATAAAATATTATTCCTTTAGAGGTAAGCCCCCTAGCTTATCCCCTAGGTCCAAATAATTAGCCCCCTCCCTTACCCAGCCTTGTGGAAGCTTAGTCTCCCATCACTCTTTCTTCGTGGCTGGTCTGCACGCAATGGTGTTTAATCTTTATTAATGTTCTGCATAATTACATATACAAAAATAGGTTCTTGGCCTTTAACACTTAGGCTCTCTGGCCTAATAAACACATAAGCCCACCATCTTATCAACACTCAGCTCACCATCCTACAAAACATGTCTACAATTCATAAATACTACTGGGGTTCATCCTTGGGGATATTATAATCCCCTCCCCTTATTTTTTCACTGTCCTCAGTGCAACTCTTTACACAACATCAAAAGGATTTCCAAAATCTTAAAAAAGATGTGGGTATTCTACCCGCATAGCATCCTCATGCTCCCATGTTGCGTCCTCAGGACCGTACCAGGTCCAATGGACCTTTACAATCCCTATGGCTTGATTCTAGAGTTGTTTTCTTTTCTGGTCCAATATGTGCACCGGATGCACCTGCAAGACGCCCTCTTGCTCCACCTGAATCACATTCCAATCAATCACATGGTTAGGACCAGGTATATATTTCTTAAGAAATGAAACATGAAACACATTATGTACAATCATGGATGCAGGCAATGCAATCATATATGCAACTAGTCCAATCCTTTCTAGGATTTCAAATGACCCACAAAATCTAGCTACCAACTTCGAACAGTTCCCCAGCCTCAGGGAACTTCTATTGGCTTTCACTTTTAGAAAAACATGATCACCCACTTTAAACTCCTTGTGGGTTTTGTTCTTATCAGCATGACTCTTCTAACTATCTTGGGCAGTTTTCAAATTCCTCTTAATCCTCAACATTTTTTCTTCCATTTCCTTGAGCAACTCTGGCCCAACTACTGCTCTATCAGCTGGGTTATCCTAGCTTATTGGAGTGTTTCAATTTCTTCCATAAAGTAATTCAAATTGGCTCATCTTCAATGATGTTTAATACCCATTGTTGTAGGTGAATTATACCAAGTGTAGGTAGTCTTCCCATTTAGATGGTTTGTCCATCACATACATCCTTAGTATGTCTTCTATTACTCGATTCACCTGCTCTGTCTTCCCATCAGACCCAAGATGATAGGCTGTGCTGAAGTTCAAATTCGTTCTGAACCCTTTAAATAACCCTTTCCATATTTTTGAGGTGAATTTTGGGTCTCTGTCAGACACAATTGTCTTGGGAACACCGTGCAGTCGTGTTATTTCCCTCATAAAGATATCGACAACATTAGCTACCTTGTGAGTAGTCTTCAATGGAATAAAATGAGCATCTTCTATAAGCTTGTCCACCACCACCATGATTGAATCATGTTGCTTTCCTATTCTGGGAAATCTGGTGATGAAATACATTGTCACTACCTCCCAATTCCACTCAGGGATGTGTAAAGGTTGTAGCAACCCTGCTGGGTGCCTGTTCCCAGCTTTAACCTTCTGACACTACATGCATCTAGCGATGTATTCTGTAATATATTTCTTCATACCTGGCCAAAAGTAATGGCTCTTGATTGTTGCCACAATTTTCTGATATCCAAGGTGCCCAGCATAAGGCACATTATGCATTTCTTTCAAAATCATAAGTTTCAACTCCTGGAAATTAGGTGCATAAACTCTATTTTTGTACAGGAGTGTTGCATCAGCCTCCAATTTATAATCTTCCACTTTCTGTAGCATCTTACCTTGTTGTAGCTTTGCTACCAATTCCATGTACTACAAATCTGCATTTGCAGCTTCCAAAATTCTTCCCTTAATATCAGTTTGGTACATGCTAATGGCCATAGAATGTAGTTCATGCACTCTTCTACTGAGTGCATCAACCACTTTGTTCTCCTTTCCTTTGATATGCTTGATATAAAAGTCATACTCACAAAGGAATTACAACCATCAACTCTGCCTAACATTCAAGGTTGGCTGATCAAACAAATACTTCAGATTGTTATGGTCTGTCCTCAGTTCGAACTTCCTTCCCATGAGGTAATGCCTCCATTTCTTTAGAGAGTGAACAATAGCTGCCAACTGCAAATCATGAGTTGCATAATTCTCTTCATGTTCTTTCAATTTCCTGGACTCATAACATATTACAAATCCATTCTGGCTGAGGACTCCTCCCAGTTCTTCTTTGCATGCATCTGTGCATACTAAAAAATCTTCATTCGGATATGCAATCCTTAGGATTGGAGCACTGGTTAACAACTACTTCAATCACTGGAAGCTTCTCTCACATTCTTCTGTCCATTGAAACTTCTTCTCCTTCCTTTTCAAGGAAGTGATAGGGTGAGCTATCCTTGAGAACCTTGCAATGAACCTTCTGTAATAGCCAGCTAGACCCATAAATGATCTGACTTCTGTCACATTCTTAGGTGTTGACCATTCTCTGATGGCTTCTATATTCTCAGGATCTACAACTATCCCATCCTTTGAAATGATATGCCCCAAGTAATGGATCTGCTTTTGATAAAACGAGCACTTGCTCAACTTGGCATATAGTTGGTGCTCTCTTAGCACTTGCAGTACCATCCTCAGATGTTGCTCATTCTCTTCCTCCGACTTGGAATACACCAAGATGTCATCCAAAAAGACTATGACAAACTTGTCTAGATATTCCCTGAATACACCATTCATTAGGCACATAAAAACAACGAGTGCATTTGACAACCCAAATGGCACCACTGTGAATTCGTAATGACCATACCTTGTTCTAAAGGCAGTCTTTCTGATGTATTCATCCTTTATCCTTACCTGGTGATACCCTGAACTGAGATCTATCTTTGAAAATATCTTAGCATCCTTCAATTGATCAAAGAGATCATCAATCCTTGGTAGAGGATACTTGTTCTTTACAATCACTTTGTTCAACTGTTTGAAATCGATACACAATCTCAATGTCCCATCCTTCTTCTTCACGAATAGGAACGGGGCGCCCCAAGGTGACACACTTGGGTGTATATACCCCTTCTTCAGAATCTCTTCAAGATGCAATTGTAGTTCTTTCAGCTCTGGTGTACTCATTATGTAAGGATCTTTCGACACTGGAGCTGCTCCAAGAATCAAGTTTATAGAAAAGTCAATATCTCTTTTTGGGTGTAGTTCTGGTACTTCCTGGAATACATCCTCAAAATCTTTTAATACTGCATGGTCTTTGATCTTTGACACCTTATCCTCAGGTGATTCCTCCAAGTGGGTTGCAAATAATTGACATCCTTTCATGTAGCACTTCTTCAGCTGCATTGCTGAGATTTCTCTGATAGCAACAACTCTGGGAATTCCTTGGATTGTTTTTCAACTTCCTTCCTCATCCAGGCAAGCAAATGCCTTGTTACGACAGTCCAATATGGCATGGTGTTGGTCCAACCAATCCATACCAACTATACAGTCATAATAACCTAAAGGCATAATGTTCAATTCATCTCTCATGCTTAGTCCATTCATGTCCACTGGACATGACTTAACCAATTCCATAACCTTTCTCTTGGTTCCTGTAGCCAGCTGCACTAACCAATATTTTCCATGTTTGCTTCTCAAAAATTGAAAAATTTCTACCACTCTAGGATATACATAACTATGGCTAGCCCCTGAATCAATTAAAATAGTAAAGGTATGGTTGTTGATCATACCTTCCACTTCAATCATGTGCGACTAATATGATGTTTTCTTGTTGTCTAGGGCTGCGTAGATCCTAGGTATTCTACTGCCCATGTCCTCCACTGTTTCAGATTACTAAACATTATGGACAACTCTCACTTTGCCATTTTTTTGGGGACAATCTCTGTACTTGTGGTTTCCCTGACAACCCCAACACTGAATGGGTGTCTGCCTCGACCTTTGTCCCTCTACATTAGCCATTCTCTGTTCTCTAAATGATTGTTGTCATTGAGCAATGTTTCTAAAAAAGGGAGGTTTGTTCCCTTTCTGCCTCTACTCTTTCTTGAACTTCTTCTGGTCATACCAAGCCTTCCAAAAGGTAGGCTTTTCTCTTTGTTGTTCATATAAGCATTTTTCTCTCCTTATAGTTTCTTCTATAGTCTTAGGGTCATCATACTGGATCTTGTCACCGATGGAAGGTGGCAGTCCACTCAGATACCTTTGAATCTTGACAGTCTCATCTTTGATGAACAGGACATACTTCAGTAATTCCAAAAACCTTTGCTCATATTCATCAATGGTCATGCTACCGAGCTTGAGTTCAAAGAACTCTTTCATTTTTCTGTCATAGTATCTTTTAGTCAAGTATTTATTTTCGAAATAATTCTTGAATTCTTTCCAAGTAACATTTTTCTCTTTAAAGTGTTGCACCTGCACAAGTTGATCCCACCACATGGATGCCTTTCCTTTCAATTGATACATTGCAATTCTTCCTTCTGCATGAGAGGAACAATTCTGCAGTTGGAATATTTTCCTCATGAAAAGCAACCATGTCTCAGCATATTCCTCCTTCTTATGTTCTCCACCAAACATAGGAGGATTAATATTGTTCATTTCTCCCTTTAGTTCATCCAGTTCATATCTCCTATGTTTTCTGGTAGGAGATGGGCTTGAACTACTGTGTGCTCTCCTCTTGGAGTGACCTTGTGAGTGATAACGATGCCTGCCAACACTCCTTAATCTTCCTTCCTTCTCAGGGATCATGCGAGTCCCTGTTTTTCTTGAGTCACTCTCCTTATCCAACTTCTTTTCGATTCTTTCCAGACTCTGCATCAACTTTAAGTTGAATTTTCCTTGTTGATCCCTAGCTTTCATGAGCTTTTTGTTATCTGCTCGGTGAGTCTGGGCATATTTCTGCAATCATTCAATGATGTTCATCATGTTCCCGTCCTTATCTATCTCTTCTCCATGCCCATTGGAGTTTGATCCTTTAACTCCCAAATGGACATCCATCCCTTTTACTTCATTCTCTAAAATGGAAGAATTTTGTGCCTTCTCCATTTCTCTGCACTCAGTGGAAATTCGGTTCGATCCTGACACTCGTTAAACTCTACAAACACAATGTGCAGTCAATAGAAGTTTGTTAGGCCGTCAGTCTATTGAGCACTCAACACACCCTAAAAAGTCTATGACAATTTCCTTTTTGGGTACCACTTGATCCTTTCGCACTGTCTGTTTTCATTTTAGTATGAAACTAATGCCTTCGCTAATCTTTTATGTTTCCTGATTGAATTGATTAAAGTTTGCTTGAACATACAACAAAGAATCATATTAACTCTGAAAGGGACTTAACAACTACTCAAGGAATCGGTTATCTAAATTTTTCCCCAACTCACTTAGGAAGTTTGGCATCGATAGAGGTAAAAGGTGAATGAAATCGCTTGAGAATTCAAAATAGCCGAGTGCCGATCTTCATCGACGTCGGTCGATGAAATCATTTATTTTTTTCAAATAAGCCTCGGCAAAGATTTTGTCGAAGAACGATCCATTCAGCTTTGACAGATAAATGTAATAGTGAGCGCCACGCAAATAGAGGAGTGACACCGCCGACCGCCGACTCCTGAAACATTTTCGATGACGAAATATTATGAAGATGATGATCCACTGAGAAGCTACGCACCTGAAATTTCCCCCGATCACCAATCCCCGATATCATCGGCATCGAAATTTTTATCAGGAGGATATTAATAGAAGTATACATAGATAATAGCCGATCCCCGGTCTATATGCCAGAGTGATGTGACATGATGAGACGTGTTAACCCCTAAATGTGTCAGGCACGCCACATTCACAACTATTAGTTAATTCATGGGTCACACATTAGTTGCTAATTTGTGTGTGAATCAAAAGGAGCCATTAAACTTGTCGATACAATGCATCTCCATCTGCACCTCCACCGTCAACTAGTTAAGATTTATCCGTAGAAATCCGATAGTAGTTTATTTTTAATCTACATTCATTACTCATATTAACTAATCGATATGACTGATAGTACCTCTCTAGTTATATCCTTTTCGAGTCATTGTTTATGATCCTATTCTTCATAGCAAGAAATTTAGATCAAACAGAAGAGTGAAGCTAAGAGTCCGGAGGAAACATCCAAAGTTCAGTGAGTATTAAACAATTATCTTAGCAAGCATTATAGGTATGTGTCAGCTTGTGGTGTTTTTTCACTCCATTTTATAAGTTCTCACCCAATTCTTCTCTATATACC
The DNA here is from genome assembly GCA_032191745.1 of Picea mariana. Taxonomy (NCBI): domain Eukaryota; kingdom Viridiplantae; phylum Streptophyta; class Pinopsida; order Pinales; family Pinaceae; genus Picea; species Picea mariana. Next base: position 7,322 of record JASDQU011442212.1, on the reverse strand, counting down.
TGTTTAAAGGGCGGTTTTAATTGCAGGGACAATGCCTTCAAAGAAGCCCTCCACCAGGAAATAAACAAGAGTACTGAAGCTACAAGAATCAGAAGTAGGAGAGGGCTCTTCCCCAGCAGTTGCAAGACAATTAGAATTCGCTTCCAAGCTAGTGCCCGTCATTAAGACAGTTAGAAGTAGGCCTTTGTCAAGCCATCGGATTTCAGAGACATAGACGCAAATATTGGAGCCAAAACAACATTTCCTCACTGGGAAGAAGTGTTCAAGAAAATCAAGAAGGAAGAACCCCTCGAGTGTATCTTGCACAATGATCTTGATACAAGGAAGCTCGACAACGATGTCCTCCCAAATATTTGTAGGGATTATCTACACATGGTGGAAAGCCGGTCTCCGATGTTCCCTTACATTGAGCTCCTAAAGTGGCTCATTGACCATGCTGATGTACAAAAATGTTTGATTAATGATGATAACGGTGAATGCGTCGGGGTCTTCCTGCCATCATAGGTTCAGAGTTACTACAAGCTCAAGGAGTCTAAAGAAAAGTTGAGCACTGATTTCGTTCTGAGTTTCTATGTATCACACGATACCAGCAAAATCATGGCGTCTTGGTGGAGGGAAGACAAAACATTCACAAACCAGATTGTCGGCTGGTATCCAACAACCAATCTTAGGGAACCATACATATATCTCATGGCTCTTCTCTGCATATTGCACGGGGAGAAAGATTGCTCCCGGTTTTTAGAGGCTTGGATGCTTCTAGCTTTCATAGTATCCATTTCATGCACGGGCTTCAATTGGGGCACCATCATCTCCAAACAGCTGAGCACTTGCATTAGGCAAGCCCAGACACCGAAGGAGGGAGATGCCCCCGCCTTCTACATGGCCTCGTGTCTTCTAGACGTCATCTACACCAGGAAAGATTTCTCTGGGATGAACCAAAATTGGCATTCCTTGGAGCTCTCGGTCCATGTATACTTCAACATCCTATGGGAAAACAGGTACAAAAAATCCTATGTTGTTATCTGTGATCAATTTATTGCACACATTTAATTCTTGTTATTCAGGAAAGAATACCCTAGGTTGTTAGATGAAGCAAAAAGTGTGTTTGCACCCAATTCATCACTTGATGAGAAAATAAAGGATGCTTACATGCCCAGTTGGGCTCTACTAGACATGATAGCTGTAAAGTAAAAGGTTAGAAAGAAAACAACAAAGTTATAAACAAGAAATAGATTAAAACAAACTAAAACTATGAGCATATCAAACAACATGAAAAATAAATACAAATGGACCAATATCACCAATGTATAAGCTGATCTATTGATGAAATCCAAAGGCACAATGAAGAAAGGGGACTTGGGTCCCTTCTTTCTCCAATGGAAGGCTCTTGAGGCCCTCAAAAGCTTGCTCTCCTTACAATGAAAAGATGAAAATGTGGGTGAAAGAACTCCAAGCTTATCCACTCAAGAGAGAGGTGGAAATCCCTATGAAATGGTGCTGATTATGTTTATTTCCAAAGAATGAGTCCTTAGCAATCTTAGCAGCATAACAATACATAGAATTCCTTGAGAAAGTGATGGTTATTCATGTCTTTTTATAGCCTAGCATTGGGTGTTTATGTAATCTCTTTGGAATGTGAAAAGGGGCTCTTTAGGGCTCAATTAGGTCTTTGACCAGCCCACCATGAGGATTGAGCTCAGATTTGGTGTCAAATCGACTTGGGAGCTGATCCATTAGTGGTTGGGAGGCCGACCAATTTCAATAAATGTGTTGTTTAGCAGGCGCACGGGTTTTTCGCCAAACAACCACGCATTGTGCACTTATGCACACATTGTACGTTGTTGTTCCGTGCCTGTGCGCGCGCACCCAGATTTTGTAAAGCGCCCTTCAATTTTTGGTCACTTGGTATAGTTTTTGACCCTTTTGCAATGCTGTGGAATTAATCCTGTGCCATGAATGACTTCAGTCCTGTTTTGACGATGCGGAGTTCTTGTCGCCATGTGCGGATGAAATTTCAGTGATAACAGATGCCCCCTGATGGATGAGGTTAGGAGCATACGTA
>JASDQU011442211.1:2654-23475 GCA_032191745.1 Picea mariana | reverse complement strand
GGGTGGCCAACAGATGTGCGCTTAAGAACCACTTGTATTTCCTGCGTGTATGAATCCCTCAACCGCGGGTTTATGCGCGTAATGACAGATCTTTGTGGCTTAAAGATGCCGAAATACGTCTCTACCCTGAAGAAAAAAAAACCCACAATTTTTTCCAAGGAAAGTGCTCTGATACCACTTGCAAGATACCAGATATATAAAATATGCAGAACAAAAATAAAATGCTAGAAATGGCAGAATAACAGTAAAATATCCAATATAATCTTCATAATACACAGAAATGATATAACAACAGAAATAGAAATAGCACTTTGATTCAGAAAGCAATGTTCATGGGCCTCTTCAAGGGGGAAACCTCCAATTGAGCAACACTCTGTTACAATAATATCCAAGCTAGGGTTCTCATACCCTCGACCCTTATTTATACTAAATATGTCTATTAAGAGAAGCATCTAGAGGAAGATCCTTCTAGAAGTGGAAGCTTCTATTATGTCTTCTTACATCCACCTTATTCTATTTTATTGAAAGGCCTTATTAATATTGACCTTTATTACATCCGAATACATTGATCTACCTATGTGCGGGTTAGGACCTTAACAGACTTCATCCTCCCTTCAAATCTGGCCTTCTTTACTTCTTATTTCCTCTGAAATTAGACTTGTATCAAAATGAATGTATAATGATGTTTATTTATACCATTTATGTCACTTCATTTTAACATTAGGGCCGACCTGACACTTTCTTATTTTGTAATTCTTTTCTTTAATTATGTTCAGGGCCTACATGTACTTCCTTCTTCAATTCACTTTGTCATCTTCAAAAATTCATTTCTCCTCAACCATGAGGATCCATGTGATGTGCCACATACCACTAGAAACAACATGATGTATATTATCCATTCATGGGTGTTGTATAAGCATGTGCATTGTCCTTCATTTCCAAATACCTTTATCAATATTGCGGTCCAAAACCCATGACTAGGGTTGACATCAATGACAACAACCAATCTTCCAACACTATAAACTCATGGGATGAGATGAAACAGGCCTTCTTGACAAAATATCAGGATTATTGTAGAACCAAAGACTTGAAAGATGAAATCTTTCAAATGACTGCAAAATAAAATGAATCATTAGAAGAATATGTCAAGAGATTTCAATATAATTTACAAAGATCACCCTATGGCATGTTTCCAGGTGAAGTAATTAAGGAAAATCTGATTAAGGGTATGAAAGATGAATGGGTATAAATGTTGAATTTAATGGGGAAGGGTGAAATTTATCAAGAAAATTATGATGACATCATCCTATTATGCATCAGGTGCTCAAGAGGAAGTTCACAGACCAGATCAGGGATGCATATCCCGCTCACCAGAAATAGCAATATTACCAACGGGGGTGTTACGCTAGCTGAAGTTGGTAATCTCTTAGAAAACTTCAAAACAAATATTTTGAGCACTCTAACTACACAATTGGATGTATTTTAGGCCAAATAGAAAAAAATATAAGAAAAACAAACGTTGGCCATATTTTGCCACAGGTGCAGAAGAAAACATGGTCCAAGGGATTTCCCTTTGGACGTGATCTGGGTTTGCACTATCTGAGCCAAGGATCATGACACAGAACAATTCCCATTGCGTCCTTCACTGAAAGCTGTCTTTAGAGAAGAAAAAGAAGAAACATAGCCATTATATTTGATGGTTTAGCATCGTCAATGGCAGAATCAGCCTCCAAACACACTACATGACCCTTCCACTTTCTTCTCTGGACAATTTAATCAGTAGAAAGCTCCTGGTAGCACATGGCAGGGTCAGCTATTTACTAATCAAAACTGGCAACCTAGCAATACCCACCTGTAAATCCCACTTCGAAAAACCAGCCCACTGCAAATCCTGCCTAGCAGAATCAACCAATACAATTTCCACTTGGCCTAACTCAAAATATCCCACCCCATCTTGGAAAAACTCAAATAACAATATCTACCCTTCAAAATGGCCCATCATGACTACCCAAAACCCAAATTGGAATCATAATTGGTAGCACCCCATGGGGATAAACAACCAACCCATGGGAATGGACCCTCAAACTCAGCCTACGTTACAAGCACCACTCCAATTGCCCCAAAATATGCAATCCCAATTGTGACCTCAACTACCAGCCCATCCTCACCCAAATACAAATAACAAATTGACTCGACTCATCAAGATTATGGAGAATGGGAAAAGAGAGACCAACTCTGTAGGGTGCAGCGAACTACGGTTGAGATTGGGGCGAATAATCTCTCCTAAAGAAAATAACGTCTTTCAAGAGCAGGAGAATGAAAAACAACCAGCAATAACACCTTCAACTATAGTAATAATAGAAGAAATCGAGCAGGGGGGAAATGATGTAGGAGCATCACTCCAACTCAGCATAAGCACCAGCCAGCCAGCACATCCAACACACATTCATGAAAGGGAGAGGCACAACCCTCTTGTTTTTCAAAATTTGAATTTGAATTTAATGTTGTAAGGCTGATAGAGACCATATCATGCCTTTGTACAGGTAGTGGTTGAGGTTTCCTTTAATGGTTACCTACAACTAAGTCCAGACCAGTCAGGTCTACGATTTCCTTTTGTGTAATGTAGATGTAGGAGTAGGAGCTGCTATGAGATAGCGATAGCACAGAGGCGGTGGATGAGAATAAGCTCGAGAGAGCCCTCTTTTGTAATGAGTCTCTTGAGGAGTAGAGTGGAAAGGGAGAATAGGAGAATTCTCAGGTAGAGATATCTCGAGGGAGAGAACTGAGACTCTGTAGCAGTCCAGTTTTTGAAAAAAAAACACATTTTGTATAGACATTTAGAGATTAATACAAAGAGCAGTTTTTCCTTCCCATGAATTGTCTGTGTATGTTTATGCATTTGAATGTCACTTGTATGCTATAGATATAGGTTATAGATAGATTTTACTATATGTTTGTCAGTTTGTCAGTTTCTGTCTGGGTTCTTTAGGATGTGCAAGGAGTGTACAACAGAACATTGGAAGTTCTGTAGCCAGTGCAAGGAGTGCACACTTGAGCTCTGCGGAGTCAGAAAGAAAGTGCAAGGAGTGCACACCAAAAATATTCACAGACTCAAGGAGGAGCCTCAAGGTTTATGAACACCTTGGAGGACGAGATGTGCAGGGGAAGGCACGGAGAGAAGAGACATAATCTCTGGATATTCTATAGAAGCTTTGCCAGACGGACATTGAGCCAGTGCAAGTGTGCATGAGAAGAACTCTTTGTTGAGTTTGAAGACAACCAGAGTTAATGAACACTCTGTAGGCTCTGCAAGGTGTGCTAAGAGGGAATGAAGCATTTCTTTTCAAGAAATAATTTGGACCTGACATTGAGGAAATCTCAGCAGCACAAGGAGTGTGCCGGGGTGGACTTATTCTAAGTCCTGAAGCTCAGGAGGAATAGTGCCTTGTGCATAAAGCAACAGAAGAAAGGAGCAGAAGGTCAAGAAACCTTTCGAGGTTTCTGAGTTGACTAAACTTAGGAGGGGAAGCATTTCTATAATGCAGATGAGACCCAAAGAAACTGGGATTGCAAGCGAAGCATCGAAGGCTGAGACCTTCAAGCATCAAATTTCTTCCAAGGGAAGGGAAGAGGTGCAAGCTTAGGAGGAGTAGCAACCGTTGGATGAGAAGCATCAAGGGTCGTTGATCTCACACTCAAATTTCACTATTTCAGGGTTCAGGGTTTGGAGAGACAAGTGATTTTGGAGTCGCTACATCATAAAATCCCGATTCATGAAATCGCGCCAGCTGTCAGTTCTGGAGCACAGTGGCCTGAGATTCATTGGATCAAGGATACATGAACGGGGTTTAGTCCTTGGGAGGTGCATAGGAAAAAGGATCTGGTCCATCAGATCTAGCACCAAGGACTGATAGCCATCGAATTCGGAAAGAGGAGAACAAGGTTTAACCCTTGTAGAAGCAAAGGAGAGGACTCGAAAAAATCCCTAAAGCATTGTGACCGTCCATAGAAGGACACATGGCAAGTGGTCAAGATTTTGGGGAAAGGCCCGAAGGATTTGGACCGTTGATCACAGGAAGATTTGGACCATTGGTCCACATTGTGATTTCAAGTATCGTGAGTTGAAAGGACAGAGGTCCTTGTCTCCCAAAACCCTGAATCACAAAATAGTGAGGTTGGATGTGGACTATAGATCTCTGGGGTTATTGAGAGATGTTGATCGAACACCAAGACATTTCGGCATTTTGAAAACTGTTGATTTGAAAGACAGAGGAGCGGGACCCTTGCATCATGATTCCCTAAATCATGAAACCCCAAAAGAATGAATGCGAAGACATTTTGGCATTTCTGCAACTGGGGATTCGAAAGACAAAGGAGCAGGACCCTTGCATCGTGATTCCCCAAATCGTGAAACCCTGAAAGAATGAACGCTAAGACATTTCGTCATTTTGGCAACCAGGGATTCGAAAGACAAAGGAGAAGGACCCTTGCATTGCAATTACCTGAATCATGAGACCCCAAAAGAAGAAACACCAAGAAATTTCGGCATTTCGGCAACTGGGGATTCGAAAGACAAAGGAGCAGGACCCTTGCATCATGATTCCCTGAATTGCGAAACCCCAAGAGAACCAGGATCGTTAGATCAAGGAAGGCTCAGAGCCGTTGGTCTTGTAGTAGATATGATTTCAAACTTTTGGCAACCGGGAGTTGGAGGGACAAGGATTTAACCCCTCCACATCATTGAAATGCAAAAACCTGGGGAGTGGGTTGGATTTTAATCGTTGGTCATGGGGCATAGGCCATATAAGTCAGGAGTGAAGATAGGAGCCAGTGGGAGCTAGGATCTATTTTGAGGTTTGGCAATTCGAAGGACAAGGAGCCTGGGAGAGCTCACATGCAGTAGTCCCGAAACCCCGAAATGTGAAAGGAGTGTTGTTTAAGCCTTGGGTCATAGCCTGAGGTCACCACATAAGAAGGGGCTAGCTGGAAAGGAATCAACGCCGAGGTGTGTGTTGGTTCAGAATAGAGAAGAGCGTCGAAAAGGGGGTGCACACGCAGATTTTCTCAAGACCTATGCCAGAGGACAAAGGGACCTATGGATTTGTTCAAAGGGTTCTAGCAAGAGCCTGAAGAGCCATTTTGGCTCAGAAGAATATCGATCCAAAGACCGGGAGGTCGCAGAACCCTGCTGAGGTAGGGGGTCTGCATCATGTGGTATCATAGTTGATATTTTTGTCTATAGACTTCAAGCGAAGGAGACAATAGGTGAAGGAGGAGACAGATTAATGATGCTCTGTGAATATTATTGCAAGGTGTGCAACAAATGATAGACAACCAGGTGAGCTGTAGGAGGACATGGTGATTCTCTCAAACGTAGAGTGATCCATATGCTTGCCAGGAGGGCAGGTGAAATATGGAAATGGCTACTGAAGGCCATGAGCATGGTGGAAGAGGAGACCACCAACAAAAACCCAAGGCATATATTGACAAGGAACTCACTAAGATAAGAGCGAGAATGGAACAACTAACATTGAATATGCAACAGGAGGCATAAGTACACTGGAGGTACGAATGGCCTCTAAATAGGAAAGCCAAATGGAATGTTCAAAATTTGTTGGCCAGGAAACAAAAACAAGAGTTGAGGAAGTGGCTGAGGTATGTTGAAAGCCTCAGTGACACAGAGTTGGCTTGCATATGTGAGCCAGAAGTCGGAGAAACCCTCAATGATGAGGAAGAGGGATCAGTTTCAGATCTCATAAACTGCCAGGAGGGCAGGGATGAATTTTTGAATTGTCAGGTGGGAAATGAAATGAGATCACTAGAGGATCTCATAGACTGTTAGGAGGACATCCATGGAAATTCATATTTATAGGTGGGAAATGGTATGAGACTAACAGAGGATCTCATAAACTGTCAGGTGGGCAGAAGATGACTTTCAGGTTGCTAGGTGGGAAATGGAAAGAGATCAACAGAAGGTCTCACATACTGCCAACCGGGCAGTGGTGAAAGTTCAGATTTTTAGGTAGGCAATGAGATGGGATTAGATGATATCATAGACTTCCAAGTGGTCTGCAGAAAATTCCCAAATTGCTAGGTGGGAAAGGGAAAAGAGATGAGATTGTCTGAAAGTCTCATGAACTCAAGGGAGAGTTCAGATTAGCAAGGAGTGCTGACAGGAGAGAATCAGAAGAGAATTCTGATCATTGGAGGAATAGAGGTGTTCCTACCAAGAAGCCCAGTTGAGGCCAAAGCATGTGTTTCAGATGCAGCAACAACAGGAGGACAACCAGCAGAAAATATCATGGAGGAATAAATGGAGAAGACACTAATGTTTTCCCAAGAAGCAGAAGATGAGCATTCAATAGAATGGCTCAAAATTTTCATCCAGGAAGCTAGACAAGAAATCACTGCAATACTGGAAGCTACGGGAGAAGAAGAAGAAGAAGAGGAAGCAGACAGGATGGATTTTGTTGACCTATGTGAAGAATTGGAATCCCTGGAAACGAGAGTGATGGTACAAAGTTTGCACATCCAACAGGCTAAGTTGGAAGCAGGTAATGAAACATACCAGCCTAGGGAGAAGCTGGAAGAAGTTGGAAGAATGCCAGTAGGAGAAATGGAAGCAGCATAATTGCCACAAGAAGAAGCTAAGCAATAGATCAGTGAGGAGACTATAGAGCTAGAGTCTGCAGTAGAGTGGCCACTTAGTGCCACAAAGAGAGATAGATATAGTAGGGGATATCGAGCAAATCTGACCATTTAGAAGATAGAAGTGTGGCAGAGAAGACTACATACAAAGAGCTAGACACTGGAGCAGCTAGACGAGGTAATTGAAGAAATCAAAAGGATGATGTTGATTTCAGTAGCAGAGACTACCAACAATGAGAAGCTGAGCACAAGGAAGCCTGCAAGAGCAGCAGGGCAGCAATAGCAACAACAACAAAGTGGAGGAGCAGATGAGCTCCAAGGGAAATTTTGGGATCCAGGTGGATTTCAACACTGGAGAAGAGGAGCTCATGAGCAGGAGCTCATTATTTTTCTAGCTGAGGAGTATGATGCAGGAGCATCTCTCCAACTCAGCATAAGTGCTATCCAACCAACACATCCAACGTGCATTCATGAAAGGGAGAGGCGCAACCCTCTAATTTTTCAAAATTTGAATTTGAATTTAATGTTGTAAGGTTGATAGAGACCAGATCATGCCTTTGTACAGGTAGTGGTCAAGGTTTCCTTTAATGGTTACCTATAGCTAAGTCCAGATCAATCAGGTTTGTGACTTCCTTTTATGTAATGTAGTCGTAGGAGTAGGAGATAGCAATAGCACAGAGGCGGTGGATGAGGATAAGCTCAAGAGAGCCCTCTTTTGTAATGAGTCTCTCAAGGAGTACAGTGGAGAGGGAGAATAGAAGAATTATCAGATAGAGAGATCTTGAGGGAGAGAACTGAGACTCTGTAGCAGTCCAGTTTTTGAAAAAAAAACACATTTTGTATAGACATTTAGAGATTAATACAAAGAGCAGTTTTTCCTGCCCATGAATTGTCTGTGTATGTTTATGCATTTGAATGTCACTTGTATGCTATAGATATAGGTTATAGATAGATTTTACTATATGTTTGTCAGTTTGTCAGTTTCTGTCTGGGTTCTTTAGGATGTGCAAGGAGTGTACAACAGAACATTGGAAGTTTTGTAGCCAGTGCAAGGAGTGCACACTTGATCTCTGCGTAGTCAGAAATAAAGTGCAAGGAGTGCACACCAAAAATATTCACAGACTCAAGGAGGAGCCTCAAGGTTTCTGAACACCTTGGAGGACGAGATGTGCAATGGAAGGCACGGAGAGAAGAGACATAATCTCTGGATATTCTATAGAAGCTCTACCAGACGGACATTGAGCCGGTGCAAGTGTGCATGAGAAGAACTCTTTGTTGAGTTCGAAGACAACCAGAGTTAATGAACACTCTGTAGGCTCTGCAAGGTGTGCTAAGAGGGAATGAAGCATTTCTTTTCAAGAAATACTTTGGACCTGACATTGAGGAAATCTCAGCAGTACAAGGAGTGTGCGGGGGTGGACTTATTCTAAGTCCTGAAGCTCAGGAGGAACAGTGCCTTGTGCATAAAGCAATAGAAGAAAGGAGCAGAAGGTCGAGAAACCTTTCGAGGTTTCTGAGTTGACTAAGCTCAGGAGGGGAAGCATTTCTATAATGCAGATGAGACCCAAAGAAACTGGGATTGCAAGGGAAGCATTGAAGGCTGAGACCTTCAAGCGTCAAATTTCTTCCAAGGGAAGGGAAGAGGCGCAAGCTCAGGAGGATTAGCAACCGTTGGATGAGAAGCATCAGGGGTCATTGATCTCACACTCAAATTTCACTATTTCAGGGTTCAGGGTTTGGAGAGACAAGTGACTTTGGAGTCGCTACATCATGAAATCCCGATTCATGAAATTGTGCCAGCTGTCAGATCTGGAGCATAGTGGCCTGAGATTCATTGGATCAAGGATACATGAACGGGGTTTAGTCCTTGGGAGGTGCATAGGAAAAAGGATCTAAGCCATCAGATCTAGCACCAAGGACTGATAGCCATCGAATTCGGAAAGAGGAGAACAAGGTTTAACCCTTGTAGAAGCAAAGGAGAGGACTCGACAAAATCCCTAAAGCATTGTGACCGTCCATAGAAGGACACATGGCAAGTGGTCAAGATTTTGGGGAAAGGCCCGAAGGATTTGGACCGTTGATCACAGGAAGATTTGGACCATTGGTCCACATTGCGATTTCAAGTATCGTGAGTTGAAAGGACATAGGTCCTTGTCTCCCAAAACCCTGAATCACAAAATAGTGAGGTTGGATGTGGACTATAGATCTCTGGGGTTATTGAGAGATGTTGATCGAACACCAAGACATTTCGGCATTTTGAAAACTGGGGATTTGAAAGACAGAGGAGCGGGACCCTTGCATCATGATTCCCTAAATCATGAAACCCCAAAAGAATGAATGCCAAGACATTTTGGCATTTCCGCAACTGGGGATTCGAAAGACAAAGGAGCAGGACCCTTGCATCGTGATTCCCCAAATCGTGAAACCCTGAAAGAATGAACGCTAATACATTTCGTCATTTCGGCAACCAGGGATTCGAAAGAAAAAGGAGAAGGACCCTTGCATTGTAATTACCTGAATCATGAGACCCCAAAAGAAGAAACACCAAGACATTTTGGCATTTCGGCAACCGGGGATTCTAAAGACAAAGGAGCAGGACCCTTGCATCATGATTCCCTGAATTGCGAAACCCCGAGAGAACCAGGATCGTTAGATCAAGGAAGGCTCAGAGCCGTTGGTCTTGTAGTAGATATGATTTCAAACTTTTGGCAACCAGGAGTTGGAGGGACAAGGATTTAACCCCTCCACATCATTGAAATGCAAAAACCTGGGGAGTGGGTTGGATTTTAACCGTTGTTCATGGGGCATAGGCCATATAATTCAGGAGTGAAGATAGGAGCCAGTGGGAGCTAGGATCTATTTTGAGGTTTGGCAATTTGAAGGATAAGGAGCCTGGGAGAGCTCACATGCAGTAGTCCCGAAACCCCGAAATGTGAAAGGAGTGTTGTTTAAGCCTTGGGTCATAGCCTGAGGTCACCACATAAGAAGGGGCTATTTGGAAAGGAATCAACGCCGAGGTGTGTGTTGGTTCAGAATAGAGAAGAGCGTCGAAAAGTGGGTGCGCACGCAGATTTTCTCAAGACCTATGCCAGAGGACAAAGGGACCTATGGATTTGTTCAAAGGGTTCTAGCAAGAGCCTGAAGAGCCATTTTGGCTCAGAAGAATATCGATCCAAAGACTGGGAGGTCGCAGAACCCTGCTGAGGTAGGGGGTCTGCATCATGTGGTATCATAGTTGATATTTTTTTCTATAGACTTCAAGCGAAGGAGACAATAGGTGAAGTAGGAGACAGAGTAATGATGCTCTGTGAATATTATTGCAAGGTGTGCAACAAATGATAGACAACCAGGTGAGTTGTAGGAGGACATGGTGATTCTCTCAAACGTAGAGTGATCCATATGCTTGCCAGGAGGGCAGGTGAAATATGGAAATGGCTACTGAAGGCCATGAGCATGGTGGAAGAGGAGACCACCAACAAAAACCCAAGGCAGATATTGACAAGGAACTCACTAAGATAAGAGCGAGAATGGAACAACTAACATTGAAGATGCAACAGGAGGCATAAGTACACTGGAGGTACGAATGGCCTCTAAATAGGAAAGCCAAATGAATGTTCAAAATTTGTTGGCCAGGAAACAAAAACAAGAGTTGAGGAAGTGACTGAGGTATGTTGAAAGCCTCAGTGACACAGAGTTGGTTTGCATATGTGAGCCAGAAGTCGGAGAAACCCTCAATGATGAGGAAGAGGGATCAGTTTCAGATCTCATAAACTGCCAGGAGGGCAGGGATGAATTTTTGAATTGTCAGGTGGGAAATGAAATGAGATCACTAGAGGATCTCATAGATTGTTAGGAGGACATCCATGGAAATTCATATTTCTAGGTGGGCAATGGTATGAGATTAACAGAGGATCTCATAAACTGCCAGGTGGGCAGAAGCTTACTTTCAGGTTGCTAGGTGGGAAATGGAAAGAGATCAACAGAAGGTCTCACATACTGCCAAGCAGGCAGTGGTGAAAGTTCATATTTCTAGGTAGGAAATGAGATGGGATTAGATGATATCATAGACTGCCAAGTGGGCTGCAGAAAATTCCCAAATTGCTAGGTGGGAAAGGGGAAAGAGATGAGATTGTCTGAAAGTCTCATGAACTCAAGGGAGAGTTCAGATCAGCAAGGAGTGCTGACAGGAGAGAATTAGAAGAGAATTCTGATCATTGGAGGAATAGAGGTGTTCCTACCAAGCAGCCCAGTTGAGGCCAAAGCATGTGTTTCAGATGCAGCAACAACAGGAGGACAACCAGCAGAAAATATCATGGAGGAATAAATGGAGAAGACACTAATGTTTTCCCAAGAAGCAGAAGATGAGCATTCAACAGAATGGCTCAAAATTTTCAGCCAGGAAGCTAGACAGGAAATCACTGCAATACTGGAAGCTACGGGAGAAGAAGAAGAAGAAGAGGAAGCAGACATAATGGATTTTGTTGACCTATGTGAAGAATTGGAATCCCTGGAAAGGAGAGTGATGGTACAAAGTTTGCACATCCAACAGGCTAAGTTGGAAGCAGGTAATGGAACATACCAGCCTAGGGAGAAGCTGGAATAAGTTGGAAGAATGCCAGTAGGAGAAATGGAAGCAGCATAATTGCCACAAGAAGAAGCTAAGCAACAACTCAGTGAGGACACTATAGAGCTAGAGTCTGCAGTAGAGTGGCCACTTAGTGCCACAAAGAGAGATAGATATAGTAGGGGATATCGAGCAAATCTGACCATTGAGAAGATAGAAGTGTGGCAGAGAAGACTACATACAAAGAGCTAGACATTGGAGCAGCTAGATGAGGTAATTGAAGAAATCAAAAGGATGATGTTGAGTTCAGTAGCAGAGACTGCCAACAATGAGAAGCTGAGCACAAGGAAGCCTGCAAGAGCAGCGTGAAAGCAATAGCAACAACAACGAAGTGGAGGAGCAGATGAGCTCCAAGGGAAATTTTGGGATCCAGGTGGATTTCAACACTGGAGAAGAGGAGCTCATGAGCAGGAGCTCATGATTTTTCCAGCTGAGGAGTATGATGCAGGAGCATCTCTCCAACTCAGCATAAGCACTATCCAACCAACACATCCAACGTGCATTCATGAAAGGGAGAGGCGCAACCCTCTCATTTTTCAAAATTTGAATTTGAATTTAATGTTGTAAGGTTGATAGAGACCAGATCATACCTTTGTACAGGTAGTGGTCAAGGTTTCCTTTAATGGTTACCTATAGCTAAGTCCAGATCAATCAAGTTTGCGACTTCCTTTTATGTAATGTAGTCGTAGGAGTAGGAGATAGCAATAGCACAGAGGCGGTGGATGAGGATAAGCTCAAGAGAGCCCTCTTTTGTAATGAGTCTCTCGAGGAGTACAATGGAGAGGGAGAATAGGAGAATTATCAGATAGAGAGATCTTGAGGGAGAGAACTGAGACTCTGTAGCAGTCTAGTTTTTGTAAAAAATACACATTTTGTATAGACATTTAGAGATTAATACAAAGAGCATTTTTTCCTGCCCATGAATTGTCTGTGTATGTTTATGCATTTGAATGCCACTTGTATGATGTAGATATAGATTATAGATAGATTTTACTATCAGTTTTTGAGTTTGTCAGTTTCTATCTGGTTTCTTTAGGCCATGTAAGGAGTGCACAATAGAACAATGGAAGTTTTGTAGCCAACACAAGGAGTTTGCACCTAAGCTCTACGGAGTGAGAAATAATGTCCAAGGAGTGCACACCAGAAAGATTGATAGACTCAAGGAGGAGCCTCAAGGTTGTTGAAGACCTTGCAGGATGAGTTGTGTAGGGGAAGGCATAGAGAGAAGAGACAGAATATCTGGAGATTCTATAGAAGCTCTGTCAGGCAGGCATTGACCCGATGAAATTATGCACGAGAAGAACTCTTTTTCAAGTTCGAAGACAACTAGAGTTACTGAACACTTTGTAGGCTCTGCAAGGTGTACATTGAGAAAATGAGTTCTAAGAGGGCGTGAAGCATTTCTTTTGAAGAAATACTTCATACCTGAGATTGAGGAAATATCAGTAGCACAAGGAGTGTGCGAGGGTGAACTTATTCTATGTCCCGAAGCTGAGGAGGAAGAGTGCCTTGTGCACAGAAAAACAAAAGAAAGGAGCAGAAGGTCAAGAATACTTTTGAGGCTTCTAAGTTGACTAAGATCAGGAGGGGAAGCGTTTCTATAATGCAGATGAGACCCAAAGAAACCAGGCTCACAAGGAAAGCATCAAAGGCCGAGACCTTCAAGCGTCGAATTTCTTCCAAGGGAAGGGAAGAGATGCAAGCTCAGAAGGAGTAGTGACCATTGGATGAGAAGCATCAGAGGCCATTGATCTTGCACTCGAATTTATATATTTTAGAGTTTGGGGTTTGGAGCAGAAAGTGATTTTGGAGTCGCTGCATCGTGAACTCTCAGTTCACGAAATTGCGCTAGCCGTCGGATTTGGAGCACAGTGGCCTGAGAGTTGTTGGATCATGGATATGTGCACGGGGTTTAGTCCCTGAGAGGTGCACAGGAAAAAGGATCTGAGTCATCAGATCTATCACCAAGGATCTATAGCCATCAGATCTGGAAAGAGGAGAACAAGTTTTAACCTTCGTAGAAGCAAAGGAGAGGACTCGACAAAATCTCGAAAGCATCGTGACCATGAAAAGGAGGACACATGGAAAGTGGTCAATATTTCAGGGGAAGGCTTGAAGGATTCGAACCATAGATCACAAGTAGATCTAGACCATTGGTCCACATCGTGATTTCAAGTATCACGATTTGGAAGGACAGAGGTGCTTGTCTCCCAAAACCCCGAATCGTGAAATAGTGAAATAGCGAGGCTGGACGTGGACCATAGATCTCAGGGGTTATTGTGAGTTGTTGATCGAACGCCAAGACATTTCGGCATTTCGCCAACCGAGGACTTGAAAGACAAAGGAGTGGGACCCTTGCATCATGAAACCCTGAAAGAACAAACACCAAGACATTTTGGCATTTCGGCAACTGAGGATTCGAAAGACAAAGGAGCAGGACACTTGCATTGCGATTCCCCAAATCATGAAACCCCGAAAGAATGAACTCTAAGACATTTTGGAATTTTGGCAATCAGGGATTCGAAAGAAAAAGGAGCAGGACCCTTGCATCATGATTCCTTGAATCGTGAAACCTCGAAAGAACCAGGATCATTAGATCAAGGAAGGCTCAGAGCCATTGGTCTTGTAGTAGATACGATTTTGGACTTTCGGCAACCGGGAGTTGGAGGGAAAAGGATTTAACCCCTCCACATCCCTGAAATGAGAAAACCTAGGGAGTCGGTTGGATGTTAACCACTGGTCACGGGGAAGAGGTCATATGATTCAAGAGTGAAGGTAGGAGCCAGTGGGAGCTAGGCTCTATTTCAGGGTTTGGCAATTTGAAGGACAAGGAGCCTGGGAGAGCTCACATGCAGGAGTCCTGAAACCCCAAAATGTGAAAGGAGTGTTTTTTAAGTGTTGGGTCATAGCCCGAGGTCACCAGATAAGAAGGGGCTAGTTGGAAAGGAATCAACACCAAGATGTCTGTTGGTTCAGAACAGAGAAGAGCGCCGAAAAGGGGGTGCACACACAGATTTTCTCAAGATCTGTTCCAGAGGACAAAGGGACCTGTGGATTCATTCAAAGGGTTCTAGCAGGATCCCAAATAGCCATTTCGTCTCAGAAGAAGATCGATCCAGAGATCAGGAGGTCACAGAACCCCGCTGAGGTAGGGGGTCTGCATCAAGAAACATAGTTGAATCACAAGATCTTGATAAGGATGCAACACCCTCCCCTCCGTTCCCTGAAATATTTATTATACCAAAACCAGCTATATATTCCAACTTCGACATTGTAGGGGAACTCAAGAATTTATATATCAAGATTCCACTCCTACAAGCTCTTCAAGACATCCCAATCTATGCAAAAATGATCAAGGAGATATGTGGGAGAAATCCCGTCAGAAAAATTAAAAATCCATCATCAATAGTCTACGTGGTAGGAGCCTTGTCTGATCTAATTTTAGGTAGACAAGAACCATTCAAATATCCAGATCCAGGGAATCCCATAGTGGCAGTTCAGATCTAGGGTTGTTCTTTCCCAAATACACTAGTTGATTTGGGAGAAACCATCAACATCCTGACTATGGAAACCTACAATGCCCTAGGTTTTGACTCCTTCGAACCCACCATAATAATGTTGCAGTTGGCAGATCAATCGGTAGTTGGCTAGTTAGCACATTACATGATATAGCCATCTCCATCGACTCTTGGGAATACTCAACGGACTTCCTTATTATCAACCCAAGAAGTGGACTTTAAGGGCATCCATTGATACTGGGCAGGCCATGGCTTGAAATAACAGATGCATAAATAGGATGTTGAGCAGGTAATATGACAATCACTAGAGGGGGTATCACAAATAATTTCATTTTATATCCTCCTACTAAGCCAAGTCCAACTTTTGTATATCCACAATTGCCACCTCCGCAATACCCAGAGAAGGATTTATGAGCCCCTCTTATGCAGGAATAAGCCCTTAGACTTAAAAACCATCTAGAGGATGACATAATTTGTGGGTTTATCAATAGTCCAACCACCATGAACAACCCAACCTGCCAAATGCTCCAAGCTGTTCTAGACTGTGAAGCACAGGGAGACCTGCTGGAAGATTTAATGGAACATAAAATTCCAACTACAATCGTTCATAACAACAAACCCATTGAGATTGCACCAGGGAGGTTGTTACACATCAAAATTACTCACTTTGATAGTGTCGCAAGTGTCGTCATTACAAAGGTCGCAAGTGTTGCATTTTTCTCACAAGGTTGTAAGTGTCGCATGTTTCTCACAAGTGTCGCAAGTGTCAGGGAAGCATACTGCCATGATGCCTATGTCGTGCCTATAACGACATGAGAAGGACACTCGAAACACCTCAAACATTTGATTTTGAAGAGGAGAAATGAGTCAACAGGCTTGCAAACCTTTTTCCATCTGAAAGCACCTCAAAAACTGAGTTTTTGGAGGGGAGCACTCCCCCTTACACTATCTCGGAGTGTCGGCGCTCCCCCTTACACTGTCAGGGAGTGTTATAAATCTCCCCTAGCCCTTTTGAGGGAGTGATATAGATTTTGAGAGCGCTGGCGCCCCCTAAATCTTACTAGGGAGTGCTACAATGCTTTGATGGCCCTTTTGAGGGAGTGCTATCTATTCTGGGTGGCAATTGAGTTGTTGAGATGAATGGGGGAAGCATCTTTTCATTCTTGGAAGGCAGTTGAGCTCGAATCTCTAGTCCAGCCATGATCCTAGGGTAGATCCTCAACTAAAGGAGGCAAATCCTCAACTTCCCCAAGGGTATCTCAAGTGGTTAAAGCCTCTCCAAGGCTATATAAGCAAGCTTTCTAATGGTGAAAGGGGATTGGAAAGAGAGAATCACACCAAACTTATGATCTCATAAGTGGTGCTGGAACAAAGATATTTTGGAAGCAAGAGACCTATGATCTCATAGGGAGCAATTGGTGAAGCTATCATCATTGAAATTGTGGATATTTTGAGCAAGGGGAAGAGAAGGAGGACTTGGCAGACCTATTGCAATTCATCTATGGCTGTAAGCAATGTTTTGTCCTCATTAATATAATTTGCTTGGCCTGTTTCTTTCTATCTTGTGTCTGATTTTACATGAACTTATCATTGATAGATATATCTATTTTCAAGCTAATATCAATAGAGTAGGAAGTAGTCATACTTTGTTTGTCTACAGGGCTTGTCGAGGAGTGAAATATTGAATCTCAACTCGGAGCGTGTAGGGACAAACGTCGATAAAAAGGTACCTCTATCATCCTTCCTTCTCATGTATTAGTTTGTATAGATTTGGAAGGAAGTCAGTGTCCACGTTAAGCACTTTCTGTCTTAGAGTTTAGGGTCTAGCTCTTTGAGGCAATCTACCTGTCTGCAGGGAGATTTTCCTACAACAGAGGTCTCTAAACATCAATGCCAATTTAGATGAACAACAACAACAAAAGCTAATTCAAATCCTCTCCAAATACCAACAAGCTTTTGCATGGGAATATTATGATATGAAATGTATTGATCCACAACTCTGCACACACTACATTTATGTTGAAAAATATGCCTGACTTATCCAACAACCACAGAGAATATTGAATCCTCACCTCAGGGACATCGTTAAAGAAGAATTACAAAAGTTGTTGGATGTAGATTTTATATATCCCATCTCAGATAGTCGGCGGGTTTCCCCATTAGTGATCGTCCCAAACAAAAATGGGAAATGGTGAATCTATGTTGACTATAGGGAACTTAACAAAGCCACTCAAAAAGACTACTTCCCTTTTCCTTTCATTGATCAGGTCTTGGATACTTTGTCAGGAAAGAAATTATTTTCTTTCCTAAATGGTTTTAGTGGGTACAATCAGATTCAAATTGCCCCAGAAGATCAAGATAAAACTACATTCACATGCCCCTGGGGCACTTTTGCATACAAAGTATTACCCTTTGGACTTTGTAACACTCCAACCACTTTTCAAAGGGCCATTCTGAGAATATTCATTGATCTAATCAATAAAGTACTTGAAGTCTATATGGATGATTTCACTCCTTCTGGTGACGACTTCGATCAAGCACTGAATAACCTGGAGAAAGTACTAGAATGGTGCATTGCAACCAGGTTATGTTTAAGCCATGAAAAATGTCACATGATGATGACAGAAGCTGTGGTACTAGGGAATTGTATCTCTGCATATGGAATTAGGGTAGATCCAACAAAAATAGAGGTAATCCTTAATCTACCTACACCACACACACAAACTGAGGTATGTAGTTTCCTTGGCACTTCAGGATACTATCATATATTTATGGAAAATTTTTCAAGAACCGCTACACCTTTACATTCTTTGACTGTTAATGTAGAGTTTCAATGGTTTGACAAGTGTGATGTGGCATTTGTAGGACTCAAGAAGTTGATCTCAACAACACCAGTGTTGAGGGGGCCAAATTGGAAAATACCATTTCACATCTCCACCGATGCATCAGATATTTCCATAGGCATTGTCCTCAGATAGGAGGAGGACAATAAACCCTACGCTATTTATTTTATTAGCAATAATCTTAATCCAACTGAACTTAATTATATAGTAACAGAGAAAGAGTTTTTAGCTATTATACATGCCATCAATAAATTTCGTCATTATATAACAGGCTATCTGGTCATTTTGTATACTGATCATTCTGCTATTAGATATCTAACTAATAAACCAATTACTAATGGACGGGTCACTCAATGGTTGTTACTATTGCAGGAATTTTATATCACCATCAAATATCGGCCTGGGAGAGAAAATCTTGTCATAGAATTCCTATCTCGCATACCCAAAATAGATGACTCCTTAATATTCAATGATCGATTTCTAGACGAGCATCTGTTTGTCATTACTACAAAGCCACCTTGGTACGCTGATGTGGCAAATTACTTGGCAGCGGGAAGATTACCAGCACATCTTTCGTCAAGGGAAAGAAAATTGATCGTCCAACGTAGCGCACGATTTTCCTGGATCAACGGATATCTCTTCCATACAGGAGATGATCTCTAGATCCACAGATGCATCTGAGATGATGAAATCTATGACATACTAAAGGCCAGACATGATGAGCCCTATGGTGGGCATTTTGTAGATTGTAGGAATGGACACAAAATTTTGCAGATGGTCTATTATTGGCCCTCAATATTCAGAGATGTGAAGAAATATGTCCAAACCTACGATAGTTGTCAATAGATGGGAAAACCAAGTCAGGCTGATAAAATTCCTTTGAAAGCACAAGTATTTGTAGAACCATTTGAGAGATGGGCACTAGACTTCATTGGTCCCTTTAATCCAAAGTCAAATCAGAAGGCCTATATTCTAGTCGCAACGGACTACATGACTAAACGGGTAGAGTCAAAATCCTTACCAAATGCAACATAAGAAGTAGTCATCAAATTTCTTTTTAAATTATTCGTACGCTATGGACTACCAAGAGAGGTCATTACTGATTGGGGGTCACAATTTACAGCTCATAGAATCACCACCACCCTAGATAATTATCATATTAAACAAAGAATTACTTCTCTGTAACATACACAAGAAAATGGGCAAGTGGAAAGCACCAATAAAGTCCTGGAGGCAATCCTGACAAAGACTGTCTCAAGAAACAAACAGAATTGGGCTTTTGAGCTCCCAAATTCCTTATGGGCTTACTGCACAACATGGTGTAATACCACTAGCTACTCTCCTTATCATTTATTCTATGGAAAAGAACCCATCTTCCCATTTGAGTTTGAAATCAAGACTTTAAGGATGACCCAGGAAATCAGACTGGATCTTACAAAAGCACATAAACAGTGCCTTCAACAACTCAAAAAATTGGATGAAGAACATATGTCTAATGTAGAGTGCACAACTGTTATTCAACAATAGAGAACGACCTGGCATGATAAGCATGCCAAGAAAAAATCATTTAAAAAAGGTGATTGGGCGCTCCTCTATGATTCTAGACACGGTGGCTAGGACCATACAAAACCAATGAAGTTCGTGATAATGGCACAGTCACATTAAGCACCATCGATGGGCCTGGATCTCCATTTCGAGTCAATGGACACTGACTACGACTCTATCATCAGGCACCCTCAAAAGAATCTTTCTACCAAGAGGTAAGTAAGGAACCTACCATTCGAATTTTGGCTGGCTGGGAAGGTAATCCAGCCACCCCAACTCCATAAATGTTGAATTCTTCTGACACTATACATACTGTATATAATTTTTTTCTGTAGATTTTATTTATTATTTTTGACATTCATTAAAGAAAATCATAACTAGGAAGGATAACTGTAATGAACTCAATTAGCACTCTTTTCTGTTCTGAACTCCTGCTTCATCTCATCACCCAAACCTTGTCTTCACAGAGAAATGAATGTGTCATGATTCAGCAGCAGCAATTGGGAAACTATAATGAAATTCATAACATTAAAAAACCATCCACTACTTAATTTTGAAATAAACCAACTCATAAATGAATTTAGTTGATGACTAATCAACCTTGGACTCAAGAAAAACACATTTCCAGGTTTTTAAAAATTACCTATTCAGATGGTTAAAAACCTAACAATTGTTGTTCCTTTTGTGCGCTTGTTGTTCCTTGAATGGAACAATTGTTGTTCCTTTTGTGTGCCTATTGTTCCTTTGAACGAAACAATTGTTGTTCCTTTTGCGCGCCTATTGTTCCTTTGAATGGAACAAATTTCTTTCCTTTTGCGTGCCTGTTGTTCCTTGAATGGAACAATTGTTGTTCATTTTGTGCGCCTGTTGTTCCTTTGAATGGAACAATTGTCGTTCCTTTTGTGCGCCTGTTGTTCCTTGAACAGAACAATTGTCGTTCCTTTTTGTGGGTCTGTTGTTCCTTTGAACGGAACAATTTTCATTCCTTTTTGCGCACCTATTGTTCCTTTGAACGGAACAATTGTTGTTCCTTTTTCACGTCCGTTGTTCCTTTGAATGGAACAATTATCTTTCCTTTTTCATGCCTATTGTTTCTTTTGCACACATGTTGTTCATTTTGTCGTTCCTTCCCTACATCGCTGATAAAACGCTAAACCATTCTTTTGGGGTACAACTTTCAGCAAATAATTTTCACCAACATTATTTCTAATGATTTATCATTATTTTGTGGACTATCTCCCATACCTTATCAAATTGTTTTTTTTTGTATCACATTCTTCAAAATATCTTAAACCTTGTTCATAACCTATAACCACCAAAATTCATTTATTTTCCCTTATACATACAAATACACTTAAATGATATCTCACCTTTATAATTAATAAGGAGTCTGCGACACAATTTTACTTGGTATCGTTACACTTCTTTACACCATCCCTTACTCTTAAGGAGTAGGTGAGCCTCCATTCATACACTTAAAAAAAAATAAAAAAATCAATAAAATTTCTTTCTTTTCCCACAAAGAATAGGGGGTCTCATCACGAGATGACTTGTTCACTTAAGTTACACTCTAGTGAGTGGCATTATCATAATATGGATACCAAATCAGGATAATGGTCTTCTTTTGGGAAAACTTAAATAAA
>JASDQU011442210.1:10121-30864 GCA_032191745.1 Picea mariana | reverse complement strand
ATTGGGGGCACTTCATCTCCCTATAAATCTTTCCCTTATGAAGGGGGTCATATACCTCCTTCGTCCCCTTCGCTCGGCGGTGCTCATGAACATTCCATCAGTCCGTACGTAAACTATAGTTTGTTTGGAGCAGGGAGTCAACCAATTCCTTCTTATAGCATTTTGGTAGGTTGGACAACGTTCTCTTTGTTCGTCGTGTTTGGTAACAATGCATTCTCATCAACTGTCATCTCGGTCGGGGGCAACCCCAGTTATGGAAAAAAAAATCCTATGTAAGGTACTATTCCTGCACAGGGGGAAACTTAGGAATTCTTTCCTCACAAGGACCTTGGAATCCATGGCAGCGATCAACTCCCTTGTCAGGGATGTCGACTGGGGGTAACCCCTTCCATAGCCAATAGAACCTCGAGAAAGGCTCAACACCTATGCCCATCGGATCGGTAGGGGGAAACCCTTCCCAAAATCCTTGGAATGTGATGCAAGCCCATCCCTTTTCATCCTATTAGAGGAGTCAGCCGATGACGTCTCAAAAATAATAGAATCCCTATGCTGGTCACGACTATGGTTATTACCAAACCCCTATCTAGCATCCTAAATTTTCTTGGCAACCTGGTGCCAGCCAAACTCTAGGCTCCTTTTTCCCTGGTTATAATTAACAACCCAAATTACCATTTATGGAAACTCTGCACTTGCTAGACTTGACAAGGTTATTAAATGGCCCGATCTGTCATGATCCATGTTGGCCTCCCATGCTGACCAAGTTTCCTTCGAACATTCCACAATTCGAGGCTAATCCTAAAGAAGATCCAGGTGATCATGTGACTACCTTCTATCTATAGTGCTCGTCCAACTCTTTGAGAGACAACTTCGTCCAGTTGCATTTGTTTCAATGCACTCTCATAGGGAGTGTTGTGAAATGGTACATTGAGCTCGACCGCTCAAGATACTCTTCCTTTGGTGAATTGGCAATGGATTTCTTAAACTATTTCCAATTACCTATGAGATACAATGCCGACACCGAATTGTTGGCCAACCTTGAGTAGACAAAAGCGGACCATATCTCAGATCACATCCAAGAATGGAGACACCAGAAGAGTTTGATAAAAGTGCCAGTCCCACCAACATTCCTGCTTGAGTGGTTCCTTAAGTCTTTGGTACCCCAGTTATATAAATACGTTTCAACCGCGGTCGATACTTTACTCTCAATCTGGTTTACTTTACAAAGTTTTTCCAGATGCACCATGGTCAATACTTGACAAGACCAAATAGAGATCTGGACCACATGCCGATGGTATTTTTGGTTCAACACAAACGAAGCCCACTGACCAACTATCAAATAAATTGTAGCTATTGTCGATACAGTAGACAGCGACCAACCAGACCACTGGTTCGACTGTTCCCCCTACCCAAAATTCGGATATACAGAATGTGCAATCGACAAACCCAAAGGCCACCTAGCAGCCTGAAGGAAGGAAGAAACAACGAAAGAAGGGTAAGGGGGATAAGAAACCTACCGATAATGTTGGTGGAGGAAACACTAAAAAGAAGAATTTGAAGTATCCATGTAATCTTTGCAAGGAAAAACACCCAACTCACCAGTTCCCTCGGCTTGCGGAGGCCCAGAATTTATTGGCACAACAATAGCCTGTCGTGTTAATGAACACATTTCCACATGGGAAAAATTTAACTCAAGCCTCTTCAAGCGCGGAAGGGGGTAGTCAGGGACCCCCTCCATCTTCGAGAAATCCTTCGTCTACGAATGTGAACATGATGAAAGGTAGCGTTGACATATCGACTAGGACACGTGACTACAGAATGCCAAACACCTCTGAGAAGGGTAAAGAAGAAGAAAACCCATCTTTTCCTCTCCATATTGAGAACACATTGGGCGAAACAATGACATGCATCCCAAAAGGTGCATTCAAGAAATCTTCCCACAACCCAAATGCAAGGGCCGACCAAAAATACTCTATGGTGGAGGATTTGTCACAAACCCCTTGTGCAATGTTTTCTTTGGAAGTCCTCCAGAGTTTCCCTTCCCAGAGAAAGGCTATGTTAGTTTCCTTAGGATCTACTGAGACTTGTAATATAGGAACGATCATGCTTGATATGACTAACTTAAAACCTCGTCTTCCTTACCACATAGCGGTTCAGATAGTAGTGGCTTACACCACTAAAACTTTTACTCGAAACATTTTCTGCACGTTGGTTGATGAGGGAACCTCGACATGCGTGATGTCTTTGTCATTTTGGAAGGCCATTGGCAAACCCATTTTGTCTCCATCACCTAGTCTCCTTACCTCTTTCGATGGTCATTCATTCTGACCACATGGAATCATACCCTCTTTTCCCATGCAGTTAGCGGGGAAGACCGTGTGCGTCGAGGTTGAAGTGGTCGATGCATGTCTCGACTACAATCTCTTGTTAGTAAGGAGTTGGACCTACGCTATGCAAGCAGTGGTCACGATAGTTTTATGGGTCTTTTTTTTTCCACATGAGGGTCGGATTGTGTCCATTGATCAGTTATCCTTCTCTTGTCCTGACCCTTCATTGGGGGTATCAATGGCCCCGATGATTGATAACCCTCAACTCGACATCATCAATGTAGGGGTTGGTTTGTGCCCACCTTTGATGGGTACATTTGATTACACACCTCCGACCAAAAATGTCCACTGCATATCGGCTGTCCCTTACTGGCCTAGGGCTGAAATATTTCAAATCTCATCATTTTGCAAGACTTACTTTAATGATCTGTGGACTCTTCCTTCCCCATCAGCTACAATGGAAGGGATAGGACACCATGGCATGGACATGCCTTTGTCCGCGACAGAAGTTGCATACTCTATAGTTCAACAAGCTTTTGTCGACCCTGATCCAACTCCCACACAAGAGTTAGATCTGGTACTCGCGCCTACTTGGGATCAAGGTTCCTTCACCGATACTAATTATTTAGACTTATTCTTTCCCTCAGACGAGGAGATTAATGAGGCAATGACTAGTCCAGATAGACCCTGGGATGATCTTCATCACAGATCTTACTTCCTCCCAGAGTTAAGAAGAATTGAAGTATGGGAATTCACTCTGACTATGACTGGAGATAAGGCTTGTCCTATTAATCCTTTGGCTATGCACGTCATTTACATTGAATAAAATATGGAAACCATTGCTCAAATGATACCTATTGATATCTCTAGAATCCCTGGTGTCGTGGAGAATATTTTCGTCGGAGCAGGCTACTCCCCTGAGGAGATTTGAATCTACACAGATTTATTTAAAGAATTCTGCGACGTGTTTGTCTGGTCTTATGAGGAAATTCCAGGCATAGATCCAAGAATCATCGAACATGAAATCACTACATATCCTGATGCTAAGCCAGTCCAGCAGAAGCTTCGTCCAGTCAATCCTAGGAAAGCAACAACTATTAAGGCTGAAGTAGAGAAACTACTCCAAGATGGTTTCATCTACCCCATCCAATTGACTCAATGGGTGTCAAATCCCATCCCAGTCAACCAAAAATAGGGTACGATTCACGTATGTATGGACTTTCGTGATTTGAACAAGGCCTGTCTAAAGGATAATTTCCCCACACCATTTATTGACCAAATAGTCGATGAATGCATAGGTTGCGAAGCCTTTTCTTTCATGGATGGTTTTTTGGGATACAATCAAATACAGATCAAGCTCGAAGACCAACAAAAAACCTCTTTCATCTATCCGTGGGGTACATTCACTTATCAGAAGATTCCTTTTGGTCTGAAAAATGTTGGAGCTACATTTCAGCGGGCCATGTCTTTTGCTTTCCATGATCTCAAACACATATTCAAAGCTTATCTCGATGATTTAGCATCACGATCTTGCAAGAGAGATGATCATCCCACACACCTCCAACTTATCTTTGAGCAATGTTGCTACTACCAAATACGCTTGAATCCAAAAAAATGCAGTTTTTTCGTCACATCGGGTCATCTGCTAGGTTTCATAGTTTCAGCAACAAGGATCATGGTTGATCTTCTACAGGTTGAAGCGATAGTTTAGTTGCCTCCCTTGTGCACAGTTCCTCAGCTTCAGAGTCTACAGGGAAAAGAAAACTTTTTGCGGCGTTTCATCGCAAACTATGCCAAGATCACAAAGGGTTTAATGCGTTTACTGAAGAAGGATGTTCCTTTTCATTGGGATGAAGCTACTCAGTGCTCTTTCGAAGCGTTGAAATCTGCCCTCACGTCCACCCCTCTGCCGCGACCACCAAATTATAATAAATATTTTCTATTGTACTTGGCTGCTATGGAATCAACCATTGATATGGTCTTGGTTCAGGAGGATGATTTTCTCTCAGAATATGTGATTTATTACCTGATCCAAAGCCTGGTTGGACCGGAATTGAATTATACCCACGTTGAAAAACTTGTGCTAGCAGTAGTTCATGTTTTCCAACGGTTCCGTCATTACATCTTGTTTTGCAAGACCACCATCATTTCCGTTGTGAATCCGTTTCAATATGTGTTGACACGACCTGTAATTGGTGGAAAGATTGGTAGATGGATAGTTATCCTCCAGGAATTCAACTTGGATTTTGTTTCGAAAAAATCCAAAAGATCGTTGGTCTTTGGGGAACTCATTTCAAAACTTTTGGTCGGATCAAGTGATGTTATACCTGAAGAGTCACTTATCAAAGGAGACATGTTTTTGATCGTGTCTTTAGACCCCTGGTACGGAGATATACTATTCTACCTCCAGACTTTGAAGTGCCCTACCTCTGCTTCTCATAATGAGTGTCATTGTATATGCCATCAGGACAAGAACTATCTCATACTTGAGGACACTCTATATCATCAAGGTGTAGACTACATCCTTCACCAATGTCTCACTCATGAAGAAGCAAAAATCATTCTTAACGATTGCCACACTAGAGCATGTGGCGGTCACTTGTATGGGTTGACAACAACCCAAAAGATTCTTTGAGCTACTTAATTTTGGCTAACGTTAATCAAATATTGTGTTGAATTGGTCAAGAAATTCCACCCATGTCAGATATTCTCTCCGAAGATGAGGGCACACCCCACTCCCATGTTTCCCGTTATCATAGTTGGTCCCTTCACCAAGTGGGGGATTGATTACGCTACATGCAACCCTCCTTCCACAAGGGGGCACTGTTATATCATCATAGCAGTATACTAATTCACGAAGTGGGTCGAAGCTATGGCAATGTTTAAAGATGATGGAGAGACACCACCTCTCTTTTTGTTTAACCAGATAATGGCAAGCTTCGGCATGATAGATTTTCATTGACCATGGCAGTCACTTTTAGAAAAAAATGATGTTTGAGTTAACATCAAAGTTTGGGTTGAGGCAAGAAAATTCATCACCCTACTACCCACAAGCGATTGGTCAGGTGGAAGCTGTGAATAAATCCCTTAAGACTATTTTACAACGAAAGATCAATTCAGCCAGGTCAAATTGTCATTTGATGTTGTACTCGACATTATGGGCCTACCGAACGTCTGTTAAGACTCCAACCATTTTTTCACCTTTTAAACTCGTTTACGGGCTGGAAGCAGTCTTGCCTATAGAGTGTCAGATCCCCTCTCTAAAATTGGCAGTACAGTTATTGCCAGACACTTCACCGCTTGAAGTGTGTTTATTATATCTTGAGCAGCTCGATGAGCAGCGACAGGATGAAACCTTAGCTAATGAGGCTCACAAAAAAAAATTCAAGTGTTAGTATGATCGGTCCGTCCATCCTCAAATTTTATCCAAAGGCGACCTTGTCCTAGTCTATGACCAAGGTAAGGACCCCATGGGGGAAAGCAAGTTAAAAACCATGTGGTTCGGACCTTTCATCATGAAAAAGGTTCTAAAGAAGGGCACTTATCGTCTGGTGGAATTTGAGGGAAATGCTTTGGCAGAGCCTTGAAATGGTCTCTACCTCAAGAAGTATTACTCGTAGGTGGGTCGCCTTGGGTGACTTCTTGTAACATATGTATAGTCTTATACATTTTCTTTTTAGTTTTTGTCTTTTTGGTTGTATGGATGTGTCATTTTCTATGTCATGTTTTTCACTATGGCAGATGTCAAGTGAATTAGAGGTGTTCCTTGGGTTTGCGGACGGTGCTAGATGACACACTCGGAGGCTTTCTTCCACGGCTTCAGTGATTTTCACACCTCAAGGCTAGTTGCTATCTTTAGGAGGTATCTGTTTAGGTGATGCCACAAACAATGTCACCGAATACAATGTAGTTTTAGAGTTGCTTCATGACGCTTTGTCGCATGGTATCTCTCACCTCTAGGTCTATTTAGATGCTCAGCTGGTTGCGTCTCAGTTAAATGGGGTTTACCACATTTATGATCCTACACTACACCGATGGTTCCTTAGGGTACATCTCTTAGAACGAAGATTTGATTACATTACGTATATCCATGTTCCTAGGAGATTGAATCAAATCACAGATACTCTAGATAATCATGTATTAGATTGGAATATTGCACACATGTAAGAAAAATCACACACACACACACACATGTAAAATAAATGTAATCCATAAAACGTAAAAAGATGTAGATATCCATATATATATATCAAAAATATCAGAGTACAAGGGTGGGCGCAAGCGCCTCAAAAATATCTCCAGTAAGAGTCACAGGGATTATGCCCTTAAAAATATACGAAAAGTTCTCTCGGCACGTAAGTAGTCTAGCCTAGCTAAGGGTGGGGCCTGTTGGCCATGCCGTACTGAACAACAGCATTTGCCAAATGTCGGAAGAGCTAGACCCAAGTTTGTGGCACCCCAACTACATGAAGTTGCATGGACAGTGGGAGATCCTCGATCTCCTCCATAGGGACTATATGAGTGAGTGAGGTAAGGTTCCTCTCTACCTATTTCAATACTCTCTCAGCCTCTCCAGTTGGAGGCCCCCCTGTTCTTGCTGCTGGTCCGGCGAATCTAGCTGGTCCTGCATCTGGTCGAGGACATTGCCTAGTCCTCAAGAAGTCTGTTGGATGCACTGGTCCCACATCTATACATAACAGATACATAAGTGTCAGATACTCTAGTATCCAAAAAAATGATATATATAAAAATATATAAAAATTAAATAACTTTGAAAAGAAAACTTACCCATCTCCCCTCGCTCTTCTCCGAGAGGTAAAGGCATGACAGGATCCCTATAAAAATTGATCCTAACATAGGGGTATTCCTCTATTACCTGAATATGTCATTCCCACCAGTCAAAAAACTTGTCATTGAAAGCCTCGATGGTCCTCCCTCCCCCCTGTCGTGGCAGCAGTGTCGCCCATCTACATTGTGCTGGGAGAGAGGCCTTGTGCCCTCGTATAGTCTCTCGAGGATTGAGACTGGGTACCCTCTTGAAGAAAAAGGAACACAAAATGGTCCCAAACTAGAAGTTTCGGTGCTCCCGTATCCGACACTTTGTTAGCTGTCTCTTCATGCAATCCAACATGGTGGTACTCTAGTCAAAAATCCGTGCATTTAAGCACTATACCGCACAATGCATGTGCTCCCGAGAGGCCTGATGTAAAGCTATAGATCTAGTGATTTGCCCAATGAGTAGAACTATCACTTTGAGTGATAGGTTTTTGATCTTATGTATAGGCACACGAGAACCTACTTTCTCAGTACCAACCTCGCAATGAACTCCAATCAACTCCTCAATGTTGTGAGGCCTGGGGGGAAAAGTATGCAAGTTGACTGGGTTCCCTCTCCTTGAGAGACCAGTCAGGAAGTAAATATCTTCAATCGTTGGAGTAAACAACTTCCCCTCGAGCATTAATGCCTATGCGTCAGGATGCCAATAATCTATCAATGCATTTAGCAACCTGGGTTGTCTCTTATAAACAGACACTGGAAGAACTTTAGCAACCTACATTGTGACAAAACAACGATAGCAGCAGGGTCCTCGGAGACCAAAAAATTAATTTCCTCATGCTCCCTCTCTCTCCAATGCACATACATCCTACAAAATGACAAATGTATGGAGGGTTAACTCTTTCATTTTCATTTTTTTTCCAATTATTTGAGGGTGTACACGGGATGTCTTGGGGACAGTCGCGTGTGCACGCGGGCAAATTATCTTTTGCCCGGGTGTACATGCAGGATGTGCTTGGACAACCCACACACATGTAGGGCCGACTTCTTTAAAGGTCAATGCCCCCCAAAAAACAAAAACACATGCAAAAATGAAAGATGGAAATGAAAGAGAGGATGGTGTGTACTTACTTGGTCCAAACGAAAGTTTGTTTCGTCCACTGAAGCTCCCAGAATCAACTATTTCGACAAAGGGGTGTTTTTTTTACGTTTGGTCAATTCTCAATTTACAATGGTGATAATGAATTGCCAACATTCTATTTATAGACTTTTTGGCCCCTTTTTGTCATTTTTTTTTACCCTTTTGTCATTTTTTCTATCTTGAAAATCATTCAGTATGGTTCTTGAGTTTCTTGGGGGATGTTACGATACGTGTTACTTTGGGTATTGGGAAACTTTTTGAGAGTTGTGTCATTTTTAAAGGTCTTTTGGTAAAAGGTCATGTTTTCAACTTTTTTCATCTGAGTTAGGATTCCACCTCCACTTTTTGCATCTCATTGTCTTTTTCGCTTTGCCATAGGATCGACCCCACCGAATTGTGACACAGAACCCTCACTCTTGCTGTAGAAGTGTCGTAATTTGGTGGCAGAGCCTACTTTCACATGGATTCCTGAGGTAGATCCTGGTTGCATTTTGGTGTCCATGCTGTCACTAAATGATTATAGGCTCGGGAGTCCTTATTAGTTTTTTCCTGATTACAAGCTTGAGCCTCATTTGCATGATTCATTATCACTCTTGACCTCACCCTCGGGACTCCCAAAACACAACGGGTCTTCTTTTAATCCCTTTTCAGACCCTCTAAACATGAAAACATTGTCGAGCGATCTTGTTTCCCTTCACGCTCGCCAAACTAAAATTTGAAGGCACGTTTGTCTCGAGGTAGTTTACCACTTTTTCAGTCTCGATGGTCAATTGTATGAACAAATGTATACTCTAGGAGCCTCAGTTCTCTAGAAGAGTATTCTCAGGTATAGATTTAACCCTTTTTCATGCCTGAGGGACTAAATTTATGGAAAAGGAACCCCCACGGAGTCCATAGTTAAGCTCTTTTCAGACTCCCTAAAATTGAAAACATGGCCGAGTGACCTTGTTTCTTCAAACTCATTAAATTGGTCCAGAGGAACATCCCTTACAGAGTGCATAGTTAAGCTCTTTTCATACTCCTTAAATATGAAAAGATTCTCAAGTGATATTGTCTTTGTCACACTCATTAAAACGATTTTGAGTAGACGTCTTTTCGGTGCCAGTTTACCCCTTTTTCGAACCAACTAGACTACCTTCGAAAAAGGTACCCCAGTGGAGTCTCCTTTTACGCTTTTTTCAGACCCTCTAAAAATGAAAAATCGTCGAGCTTACCTTCTCTGGGATAATTAAAATTACATCTAAGGACGTTATCATTGTGTCTTATTATTCAAATTTTCATTTCGGCATATTTTTCCTAATGTCGGTTCCATGTTGCTCTCAACTAAACCATTTGAAGTATGCCTTACACGCAAGCCTTGTAGCACTTTGCCTCTGCGTCTTGACACCTTAACCCATGGAGGATTTATTCGAGTGTCCCTTTCCTGCATATGTCCCCTTGCTTTGAGCATCTGTGTTTTCCTTGCATTTGGAACTAGTATGTCTGCGACACTCGTTCCTCCTTTATAATGTAGCATTCTTTTATTCTTTTTCAAACTTTCCAAGATTATTGAAAACGACAAAAAAATCAAATATGCCCCAAAAAGAGGAAGGGAAAAGCATTTTCTTTTTATTGGCAGCACTATGAGTCACCCTTGGACAAAGCACGTCCTTCCGTCTGTTCTTCAAGATATAGGATTTAATGTGACCTTAGGAAGTTGTTCTCAGTACATAGAGTTGTGTCCTCCTCCATTTGGTTATTCTTCCAAACATATGGAGAGTTTGCATTGCCTCCTGCATGGTGAACTTATGTCAATTCCATGCTTCCTGAGTCTCATCATTTTTCGTGCTTTTGTACAAGGGAAGTCTTACTAAACTTGAGTTGGCCCTTCTGCAGTTTGTCTCTTGTCCTCATGCCCAACCACCCCGAAAGACCAATCAAGGCATTGCTCAAAATCAATGAAGTTATCTGCACTGATCACCAAGATCCTCTTGTCTGTTCCCGACGAGCCATCGAAGACCTCTGGGTAGTGAAGTCGCACACTGGTATTACACTCCTACCCAAGTTTTGAAGATTTTGAGGTTGTTGCTCGAGCTCTAAAGACCTCATGTCCATCCATCAGGCATCATTAGCTTCTTGAATATGGATACCATACATGTATATCTTTTGATTTTGAGATGTAGATCCACTGTGTACTGCTCGCGGCTACAGTTTATATTTTTATATGACATGGATCTGTAGTGTATTTGATTGGCAGCCATGATTTTATCCTAAGCATGGTTATGCCAGCCTCGGTGAGACAAATTGTTATTTTTACAGATGACACCTCCTGAACTCTGGTCCCTAGGCTCACTCGCTTTGTACATTGGTGAAAATTTGTAATGTATTTCGGCCATCAGATGCTCTTCTGACCTCACACATTAGGGGACATCTGCTATAACCCTATATTTCACTAGACATTCATACCTAACATCAAGCCATCTAACTTACTATCTTTGTCAAGCCATCACTGAACAAGCTTCTCTAAAAATCATTGTTTTGAAGGTATACGTGCCCTACACCGTTACTGCCCGCGTACACATGCCTGCTGCCCCACTATAGCTCGTGTACACTCATAGAATATCGCAAAAAATGAACATTGCATAGGATACTAGTTTTCAAGCCATTACTTAACCGTTTGACTACCCATAGCCAGTGACCCCAACCGTTACTATCTCTTTTGGCCTATAAAAGAAGGGGTTGGGGTCCTATTTCAAAAAGAAGCATGAGAGCATAGAAACTCTGCCCATTTTTGTATTCCCCCTTTGCCCCAATATTTGGCAACCACATTATGAGTTTGAGCCAGAATTCCCTTCCTCTCCATTGCAAGCCTTTTCCATTCCCCTAGAGAGAACTAAAGAGGAGAAGGAGACGTGGAAGCAGTTGGTGCATTGTGAAGAGGAGCATAGGACCGAGTTCGAGAAGCAGTGTTAGTCTCATATTGTAAGTGACTTTTGTGAGATTAATATAAAGAATTACTTTTTCCGTCCCGCCAAATGACGTCTTAAACTTATATGATTTGTTTACATTTCTTGTTTATGATGTCTAACACACTAATCCATATGTAGAATGAATGCTTGTAGTTTCTTGTTTGTCTTTTGGTGAATGCAGGTTAGCCTTGGGAGGAGACTTGCATTCATGAAACAAATAAGCACAAAGGAATCGACATCATACGTGGAGTTTAAGGTATGCCTACCGGATCCCCTATACCTTGTTTTTTATGTATGATTGTGGGGTAATGTCATGATATTTGATAAAAAGTAGGAGACTTTAGACGGTTATCTCTGCCTACATTTTAGAACCTTGGTGTAGTCTGTAGAGGGGTTTTCCCACTATAGCAGAAGGCCAAGTAACAAATTTGCATAATATAGATGACGGGCATCACACGCCACAATATACCTTAAAGGAATAATAACAAAGGTCATTGCAGAACATTGGGATACAGTGAGATGAGGGCCTTCCTTTTGTACCCAGTCTAGATGATATGGGGTCATGTGTGGAATGGTGGGGAGGTGAAGGCGTTGAACCAAGTATTGCGCTAGGAGGTTATTTTGGCTTCCATTTTCCACCACGAGAGTAGCCAAATCATACTTTATCTAACAATTATGTGTAAATGTGGGTACATAAGAGGTTTCAGGTTCAATAGTGGTCATCAAGATCAAACAGGGGTCATATTATGTAGGATGTTAGAGAGAAACTACGTCATGAGGTTCAGGGGAATCTAGCTGAGCCACCTCTACAAATAAAGTCTTGTTAGTGTGAATATTCTTAAGTTATTGACATTCAACAGATGCATGCGATTTGGTTTGGTGAAAGGTACACCAGGGTGCACTTACAGGTGTGGAGGGTGAGGCAAGGGAAACATTAGAATGACCAATATGAGGATGACTATATCGGGTTTGGGGAGAGAGGATTTGAGGATCCACTTTATGCTCCACTTCCAAGGCCCCAAGAAAGGCCTTGTCTAATGAAAGACTATAAAAAAAATCAACTTCACGACAAAAAACCATTAATATATCATAATTAAATTTAACAATCAGTACCTCTTCGAGATAAAAAATGTACAGCTAAATGCCTAAATTGCAGAAGACATCGATGTAGCTCTGTACTGACTGATTTACGAGTTGTCGGAGCTGCAACCATTAGGAAACGAGGTTATAGTGATATCCCTTGGGATATAAGAAGTCTCTTAATTCCTCGAAAAATCCATCCCAAGAAATGATGTGTGCAGGCATTGTAGCTATTGGCTCACCTATCTTGATGACCAACGGACAACTCTCAATATGAGTATCCCACCAAGCTTGCACAATTCCCTCCAACTACAAGATTCTAATATGAATCTTCATGTCCTCATCCATCTCGGGACATGTCTTGAAGTAGGTGGATAGACTATGGATCCAAGAATCGAGAGTCTCTCCATTCATTTGGATCGAATGCTTGAGAAATTGAAAATGCATATTGATTTGCATGGGTGTTGGAGATTGTCTCTTCTACAGACGAAGTAACTCATGAAGAGCCAGAGCTAAATCTTGAATTGGTGCAGACTCATTGGACATTGAGTCCTCTGTGGATAGTTATTTATGAGCCATTATGATTTTTCTCCACCATTTGGTTCAATTTGAAGCTGGGCACTATGAACAAGGGAAATCTTAGCTTGAGTGCAATAAGATGAGATCCTAGGCTACCAGTAGATCTAGAAAAAATGACACGAGTGTCGACTTGTAGTAAGAATGGAGAAACAAGGCCAAGAATGCTAGACATCCTCTAGATATGAATAATGTAGAGAGAATGGAAGGCTAAATAGACCAGGCACAACAACTACTGCATCCATGGGGCACTATGCACCATTTAGACACCTCAAGGAGGCTATGCACACTGCCACAAACCAATTGGACACCCTGAGAGATACACCCAAGATGAAATACTAAAAACCCTGAAGAGGGCACACTGAAACCCTATGAAGAGGGCACATTAAAACCCATAGTGAAACCCTATGAAGAGAGCACACTAAGACCCTATGACAAGGGAATAGTGAAAAAATCTAAGGAGGGCATGTAGAAAAATGTTGAGGAAGTGCGTTCAGATCTAAGAACACGAAACACAATATTTTATTTTTTTTGAAACTGGTGGATCGATGCTTCTCGTCTAATTATTGATGTTGAGTAGAAGATTGTTGAGATCTAGGCTCTGATACCAATTGATCTACATGCATATATGAAACTCAAATAAAAAATTACATGTGTTATCTAAGATCAGATATAAACATAAACAAACAAAGAACAAACAATAAGAGAGAAAAACAATTAGACCAGAAAAACCATCAGTTTGATTGAGTGAGAGGAGTACCTTCTATAAGCAAGGAAAATTTTCCTTCTCATTATTAGTTGTTTACAATAGAAATTGAAAAAGTGAACTAAAGGCTCACAATAGAAATTGCTAAAGATAACTAAAGGCTTGTAGCAAAATTTGTTGAAGTGAAGTAAATGTCTACAATAGAAATAGTTGAAGTAAACTACACATTAATTATGGAGCACCCCCTCATCATGAGTGGCCAAGGAAGTGGTGTGCACTTCTTGGTGGCTCATCAAACACTGCTCTACAATTGCCTTCACAAAACTTAGAATCCAACGATGCTACAACAACATGCAAAGGTGGCGAACGTGAAGTTTTTTTGGGATGTCTATCTAAATTCTTGGGCTTTAATACTGAAACTAAGCCAAGCACCTTTTCTTTTGAAACCTTACATCATGTTGGCATTAATTGCATTCCATTTCTTGGAATGACCATTCTCAAATCCCACGATGCCTGTTGATCCAACCGTGCTACATCCTCTATATCAACCAGTTTCTTTAACATATGCATACAGATGAAATCTTCATCTAATGGGAAAATGTCCTCTCTTCCCTTTTCGTCCTCTGTAAAGGACACCTCTGCATCATCCATTTTTTTTGGAACTTGCACTAGTCTTTAATGTAATTAAACTTTGTCAAATATGGGATGGTGTACCTTCCACATGGATATCATTGACCACTATCCTTCAGTCGTATGCCCCTGTAACTGTCATTTGAACCAAATCCTTGAGGAAAGGTGCATGCGTGAACAAGCGCCTCTCCGGTGAAGCTCCTTGTAGTCGAAATCTAAACCTAGACCACCCATGACCATGTAATCAATATTGAATAGGGGATAATCATTGGGCTTCCCCCATGGAAGATATCTATATCAAGTACTCATCTATTATGCACCAAAATCTTAAAGAAGCCAATATGCAAATTTATTGGTGTTTAAAGATTTAGTATCAATAATTTTACTTGAAAATGTATTTTAAAAATATTTTGATTTCCCAAAACCTACAAAGTGATTGATAAGAAAAGGAATTCATGAAAAATGATTTGGAATTCATTTCCTTTTATTCCAATCTTTGCTCAAACTTTCCACTTTCCATTCACTACTTCCTTGAAATTTAAATTTAAGAAATCCCCTTTGCACCAAAATCCTCAATATTTTATATTAAAATTTAGAGTTGCTCTACAACTGAATATGGAAAAAATGTTAATATAAAATAACTCATTAAATTAATAATAAAAATTAAAAAATTAATAAAATAATAAAAATTAAAAAAATTAATAAAATAATAAAAATTAAAAAAAATAATAAAATAATAAAAATTTATGTTGACTCCATTAATTTTCAATCTAATGGTAGACAGTGATCTATTCTCTTCTAAAAAAAAATGAGAACCAACAGACATGAACGAAATGAAATATGTAAAGCCTGTGCATATCATATTTGGTGCAAGATGAACCAAATAGTACAACCTAAAATAAAATTTACTTCCTCCACTGTAGTATACGTCTCTATCTTTAATTATATTGTACTACCCAAAGTATATTGGTGGAGACATTCTACCTTCTGCCACTGAATTATTTCAGCGTTTGGTCCAACTAGCTGGCAATTAGAGTATGTGTTCACACTGATGTTTTATGCACGCTGAAATCAACTCTTTCATAATTATATTGTACCGTATGAAGGAAGGTATCCACCAGTCGAGTTTAATAGGCCACTGAATTGTTTCAAAGTTTGGCCCAACTCACTGGCATGTCAAGCATGTGCACACACTGACAGATTCTCTTCCACCACAATTGTGTTTCCCGATTTCAATTTTTTTTTTTTTTGTCTTTTTCTCAGGTCATTGTCTCTCATATGAAGCTTTGTCATATAGAATTCATGTGCATACAATTTGATATATGCATCATTAACCATTCAAGCCATGTCTATCACTCCCATTACCATTCATTCTTAGGCACATGCAATGGATGGCTTAATGTTGACCTAACACGCACACTCAACAATATATCCGAACAAACTATCTTACACACCATACATCACTTTGCTATACATACTTGTGCTTCCACCTAGCAATACATCATCCATAAACCACCATGATTATTACAAAGAGAAGCAAACAAAGATCGATCCCACATAAATCATGCATATCTTGCTCTCAACCAATATACCTCACCTCCATCATGCACTTAGAAACTTGCCTTGGTTTCTTGAATGACCTACTTCACAGGCCCAATATAGATAGATCCATGAACCTATATAAAAAAAACAAGTATGTGTAGCTCTTCCATAACTTCACACATATACTCCAATATTTCCATGAACCTCTAGAAAACAAACACGCATATGTATCTCTTTCATAACTTCATACAAATATTCCAATTTCATATCAATCCTATCTCATATGAATCTACCACCATTATGTGCACACATTGACAAATTCTCTTCCAACACAATTGTGTTTACCGATTTCAATGATAATTGCGGAAAAATTAAAAAGGTTGAAAGTATATCCTGCACCTTTTAATAAGCCACTGGATTTAGTGGAAAAAATGCATGCGCGGTCCTAAGAATGTGCACGCGGTTTTACTGGTAAAAATATTTAAAGGGCCCGAGCACGATTTGCTCCCATTGTGCACAAATCACGCTCGTGCTTCTGTCATTGGGAAAATAAAATGGAGATAGAGATGAGGAAGAAAGGGAGGAGGGGGGCACCATGTCTAGGCATGTTACATTTTTTTTAATTTTAATCCAATTTAGTATTTTCTCCCAATAATCTAAATTAAAAAAAAAAATGTGATTTTGTATTTTAAATAAAAAAGGAACCTAATTTACATGACATGGATTTTAAATTGAAACATATATAATAAAATGGAACCCCAAGATATTTTAAACCACTCAGAAGAAAACCAAGAAGATCAAAACCCCAACCCACCACCACCACACAATGTAAACATTGAAATTGATGAGGTTTTTGTTATATTACGAACCCATTGAGGAACAATTAAGGGAGACTAGAGAGCCTAGCAGAGTCTCCTTGGCCACTTCTTTGGACATCATTGTGCAGTCCATTGCAAGTGACTAAGGGAAATTGACCTCTATTTCTTATTATAGGGCATGAATGTATGAGTACTATAGCATTCATTTGGACAGAAACCAAGTCAAAGAAATGGGCATTTCAAAACAACAAATATTGTCTATTTTTAGGGATCCTAGAAATGGAAAAGAACTACCATTCACCAGGAATCACATATCCATTGATTAGTGCATCTATCCCCAGATTATTCAAAACTGGATGGATAGGTGGTACATGGTTTTTGATAAACCTCCCTGCAATAAGATGGAGATGCCCTTATATTTTTTTAGGATATTATGGATTGAGTTTATTATGGGTAAGAATGTCAACTAATTTGACATTGGTGACTTCCATGGGGTGGGTCGAGGTTCCGCACAAGATTGAGATCATCCCAGGCGCAACCCTGAGTTAGGTGCCCATCCCCCCAGGCAAAGGCCTGACCCCCCTACCCAACATCTTCCTGTTGCAGATAACTTGAAACATGTACAACTAGCCATCTCCTCATTAACTCCTAGCCTACTAAAACACATAAAATTTATTGCACTATATCGGCAGGAGGTTCCTGCTAGTGACATTGATAGAGGATTTGGAGCGTCAGAATGCACAGGAGAGTACAATGAGGAGAGGGCACATGGACATAGCAGTCGTCCATGTGAATGATCCAGATTATTTGCGGCATGAATGGAGAGAGGAGATATAATAAAGAAACGTACACAGATATATCAGATATCCAATAATATAACAAAGATATATCAAAGATATAACCATAAACACAGAGATACAATAATACACAATTTCTATTAATGAGTGAAATGTACAAAACTATAGAAATACAATGTTAAAGACTTGCTAGAATGGTGGCAGCTTATCTCTGAGAAGAGACGTGATGGATATGCTCATTCGCAATAATATCATTGTTAAAATGAGGCTCCAAAGGCCTTTTTAACATAAATAAAATCCAAAACCCTAACCCCGGAAGATCAAAAGCCAATAGTTTTGTGGACCTCATTTTGGGTAGTTTGGTGTATCAACTTCCTGGGGGTGTAACCTTGGCATACAATCCTCATTTGAGGCGCACTATAGTTCATTGTAAAGGTATCGATGAGGAGATTCATTTTTGTGGCTAAATGAGAGACTTTGGCTATTAATGAGGTGTCTGATCATGAAAATATGTCGTTTAGGCCCTAAAAATAGACCCATAAGTTTAAGACCCGACAAACTGCTAAAAATAGTAAATTTCCATAAAACTATTTTGAGCCAGTTGGAATAGGTGGTTGGCCACCAATATCCACCTCGATCAATCCTCCCTCCTTAGGAAGAAATGGTCTCCATTGTGTTGAGTTCTCTAGGGAGAGGGGAAAGTGTTTGTTGAATCTGAATCTTGGTGATTTGCTTGCCTTGTTGTAGAAGTTGCGTTGCTTACCTTTTTCAAGATTGTCAGGAACCTGTTGTTGGAGGGGTTGAATCTTTTCAACCAACTTGTTGTGTCTTGGCTTGATTGGGCAGATTGTAGGTACCATTGTAGGTGAAGAAACAATATCTTCTTTCTCTTCTGCAACCTACTTTTGTTGGAAAGAAAGGTCTTGGACCAAGGATGCAATGGTTGCAGTGTCCTTCTATTCATCTTTTGAACAGATTGTGAAGAGGATGAATTTTTACAGTTTGATAGATTACCCTGCAACATTGTTTTGGTGGGACCATAGTCGTAACTACCTCTGGT
The DNA here is from genome assembly GCA_032191745.1 of Picea mariana. NCBI lineage: Eukaryota > Viridiplantae > Streptophyta > Pinopsida > Pinales > Pinaceae > Picea > Picea mariana. The sequence continues at coordinate 12,466 of JASDQU011442210.1, read as the reverse complement.
ATCCTGTATAGATGACCCCCCAGAGTAACAATGTCACTACGGGGTCAAGACTCATAAATATCATGGCACTTCCACATATATGGTTGGCCCAAAAGAACATCACAGACATCCAGTGGGGCAACATCACATAATACCTCATCCTTGAAGGGCTGGATGTCATATGAAAATCAACAATGTTGGTTGAAACAAAGATCTCATACCAGGCGAAGCCACCCTATGTTGTATGCTTGCAGGTGTGGTTTTGTTAATAATCCCAATTGTTTGATGACCTCTACTGAGATGAGGTTGTTTTGGCTTCTGCTATCAACAATAAAATGCAGCGGGGTCCCCTTGACCCACATCTATGAATGAAAAAGGTTCTCCCCCTCTTCAGGATCTGTTGGTTCTTCTGGTTTAATTGTTGCAGTCACGACAGTAACAGTGGGGTATGTGTCGATGATATTTGTTCTCCCATTATTTTCTAAATCAGGTTTCAACTCCTTTTCTTTGATATCTGACACCACTTTCCATTATCCTTCTTCGTATCTATGTTACCCTTCTTTTCATGTGGCTTGGAATGGTTTTCTGGAGACTAGTTGTTAGGGCCATATTTACCATACTTTGGTTGTTGTGGATTTGCAGACCCGAACTCCCATTTGTTTTGGTTCCTAAATTTTTGTTCCATTTTGACAGCATATCGACAGGCAACTCCCAATGATGAGATGTCCAGGAAATCAATTTTAGTTTGGATGTACCTATGCAGAGTGGAAGACTCTCTAGAATGGTGGAAACTTATCTCTAAGAAGTGATGTGATGGATACACTCATTCGCAAGAAGATAATTATTACAATGAGGATCCAAATCCTTTTTTAACATAAATAAAATGCAAAACCCTAACCCTGAAAGATGAAAATCCAACGATTTTGTGGACCCCGTTTTGGATAGTTTGGTGTATCAACTTCCAGGGCCTTAACTTTTGCATATGATCTTCGTTTTGGGTGCACGATAGCTTGTTGTAAAGGTATCAGCGAGGAGATTCATTTTGGGGGATCAGATAGATCAATAAATTATCATTGAGGTTCCTGATAGTGAAATTACATTGTTTAGGCCCTCAAAATTTCCACATAATTTTAGGACCCGACAAACTGCTAAAAATTGTAAATTTCCATAAAATTGCTTTGAGCCAGTTGGAATAGGTGGGTGGCCATCGATATCCACCTGGATTAGTGAACCTCACAGATGCTCGAGCTACAGGAAGACATGTTATGGGCCTATAGAGATCAGTGGACAACATAGCTTCATGGATGAGGTTAGTATCTTAACCGTCTTTATGTTCTTCATCCTTATATATTTATTTTTTATTTTGTGTATTTATATAGATATTTGATTGTATGTTGTTTTGCAATTGTTGTGTCCCAACAAAATACCCTCTATGAACATGGATGCATCAATTCCTAGACCCACCACTTATGAAACAATAGAGGCAACATGCTCATTGGGTGCACCATACACACATGTATGTATCACATTTGATAGATTCAACATAGTCATTTATTTATTTTATGGCATCCTCAATTTTTTTATATGTTCTCTTGTTTCTACAGGATTTGGCACCACGCGATGTCGGGGATTGTCCATCTGGGATGGACAAGTCACCAACGTCACAGGTATCATGTGTAAAGTTAAATATCGTATAATTCTCAAATTAGTTGTGTTTATGTTTTTCAATTTTACTATTTGGTACTAATAGTTCAATTTTATTCATATGCAGGTTGTCGTTATATTTTCTAGGTATAGTAGTATTTCACCCTCTGGGCACTTCGACGTTGCTTCTAGGTTTCCTTTCTCCAGGCCTAGAGTGTTGGATTCACTTGTATAGCCTGTGAGGGTTCATCAGAAACCACCTGTCTACCACCCACCTCCACCACCACTTTCGGCCCCATTGACAAAGACTACCATAATAAAGGTTGTCTAGGAGTAGGTTGTACAACCTAGTGCTCCATCTTCCAATGAACCTCCATCGATGCCTGAGATATTCATGGTGAGATAATGCATTGATGATATTTTTTGATGTTTCATGAATTTTTTTTAACATATATTTGTTTAATTTTCTTGACTTGATCCTTGTAACTGATGCAGGGTGACATTGCAGAGAGATTGGGGTCATAGAGGAGGGTAACACCCTCACGATTGATAGTTTCATATGCAGTGAGTTATCTTAGGTTAAATTAGAAAGTATCAATTTGTATTTATATTAATTCATTTATGAAAAAAACTTATAACATTGTTTATTCTTTGTGCAGTCTCCAGAGCATCAAAGCACACTTAGGCCTAGAACCTCTCGAGGTGCATCCTCGAGCAAGAGA
>JASDQU011442209.1:22645-33191 GCA_032191745.1 Picea mariana | reverse complement strand
CGTGGAAGGAGTGGCGAGAAGTGAGAGTGATGACAGAGAGGGCGGATAGAGGATGATCCATGGCGGAAGGCACCCAGGTAGATGGGGAGAAGACGGGAGAAACGAGCTCACCTTCGGGTGAGAAACTGATGTGGAAAGGAATGAGACGTGTGGCAGGAAATGAGCGGATGGTGGGAAGAAAGGAGAGCCACGCGGACCGAAGAAGAGAGGTGAATGGATGACACACGGCAGCAGGGGAAAGGCGGAAGGAAGAGTGAAATGAAAGGAGGAAGGCCCACACTGGTTAAGCACAGGACAACAGAGAGGAGTGGGGCTACACGAGCGTCGTTGATTTGGGCGCTACGATCGTGGCTGTCGGGAAGCTGCACATGGGATGTCGGACCCCCCCCCTCCGTTTAAAGGTAGAAAGGCGGGGGGGGGTCTGAAATTCTCTTCATCGCCGTTGATCCGGGCGCGCTCATCTGGACCGTCGGAGAGTTGCGCCCCCGATTTCGGAACCCCCCCCCTGCTTAAGGATCAGAAGGCAAGGGGAGTCTGAAATTCAATACGCGTTGTTGATCTGGGTGCACAGATCTGGACCACCCGGTCTTGTTTGTTTCTTACCACAGGCGCATTATCGCTCGAAACCTTGGACAAGTGGGTTTTTACCCCTTCTTTTGTGTTCTACCCCCCTATGCAAGAAATATCGCTAACACTTCCTTCATTCCTTTCCAGAAGAATAAGGGTTTAAGGTCCACCTTCATCTTTGTGATTCCCAGGTGAGCCATGTACACTACTCTATGAGCCTCGTTCAGGATCAAAATCCTCAAACTGTCATTCGGTGGTACGTAAATCCAATTTTTAAACCTCAATAATACATCGTCGTCAAATGTAAATCCTTCAAATATTGGTACCATCATTGTGTTTTGTCCGATAAAATCCTCGACCTCTTTGTACCAGTCATTGTCGCACTAGAAATTTAGAATATTTTCACGTAGATTTGTCTGAAGAGGAAACATCGAAAAGATGTGTAGTCTCCGACTCAATGCATATACCACTCGGTTCATTATTCCTTTTATGTAAGAAATCTTGAAATCGTACTTGCTAAGAAATTATGACCAACGTCATTGTCGCGCATTCAGGTCGCTTTGTGTAAATATGTGTTATAGTCCACAGTGGTTCGTATTTAGTTCAAATTTTCATCCAACAAGGTAGTGTCTCCAAACCTTCAAGGAATATACAATGGCTAACAACTCCAAATCATGCGTCGCATAGTTCTCCTCATGCCTTCTCAGTTTCCTAGAGATGTAAGTGATCACTCGACCGTCTCGCATCAATAGTCTACCTAAGAATTCCTTGGATGCACCAATGCATACCAAGAATTCCACATCCATGTTAGGGACCTTTAGTATCGATGTTTTTGTTAACAACTCTTTGATCCTCCGAAATTCTTCCGCACATTTATCAGTCCAAACAAACGTCTTGTTCTTCTTATGCAATTTTGTGATCGGATTTGCTATCTTCGAAAATCCCTCGACGAACCATCGATAGTATCCTGCTAAACCCATGAAGCTACGCACTTTCGGGACATTCATGAGGTGCAGGCCATTCCATAATAGTCTCGACCTTTGTTGGATCCACAACGATACCTTCACTGGAGATGACATGCCCTCAGTAGTGAATCTTCGATTGATAAAACAAGCATTGGAAAACTTCCCATACAATTTGTTCTCTCGCAGACACTGTAGTACCAAGTGCAAGTGATCTTCATGCTCCTCTGTTGTCCGAGAGTAAATCAAAATATCGTCAATGAATACTTCGACGAACTTTTCCAAGTACCCACAGAACACTCTATTCATCAAACTCATAAATACCCATGGGGCGTTTGTCAGTCCAAATGGTAAAAAAATAAAATTGTAATGTCTAAACCTCATCTTAAAGGCAGTCTTAGGGATGTCATCCTCCTTGATCCGTAACTCCTGATACCCTGATCAAAAATCAATCTTGAAAAACACTGTCACAGCCTTCATCTGATCGAATAGATCATCAATCATTGGTAATGGATACTGATTCTTGATCGTTTCCTTGTTCAATTGATGGTAGTCAATGTAGAGACTCCAAGACCCATCGTTATTTTGTATAAAGATAAAAGGCGCACCCCATGGTGACACACTCGGACGTATAAGTACCAGGTCCAACAACTCCTTTAGTTGCATTCTCAACTCCTGTAACTCTACGGTTGACATCCTATAAGGAGTTCTTTCTATCGGTTTAGTCCCCGGTTTCAAGTCTATGGTAAACTCCAATTCCTTCTCTGGCGACATCCCAGGTATCTCCTACAGGAAGACGTCCGCAAACTCTCTCACCACATGAAGGTGTTCTATACCTTCCACTACTCCCTTCTCATTTAACACAAGGATCACATAAATCTTACATCCCTTGCGCATGCTCTTTCGTAACTGCAAGGAAGCGATAACCTCAGAAAAACTCACTAGTTTCGACCTACAATCATGAATCTATGTCCCTCATCATCGACCAAGCTCAAATGTTTCATCTTACAGTTGAGTATCGCCTCATGCGATTCTAACCAATCCATATCGATCACGACTTCATAAGATCCTAAGATTGTGACATACAGGTTGGCCCTGGTGATAAACTCTCCTAGGTTAACGATACAGCCCGTAACCTTTCCTACAACCTTCTGTTTGGCTTCTGAATCCATCCTTATAAAGATAAACTCATCATGTTTGAATGCCTTTACGTTAATCCTTTTTAGCGCTGCACCAGAAATGAAACTCTCAGTAGCATTGGGATCTCTCAAAATACTAAGGGTCTGGTCAGCGATGGTACCTGACGTCTCAAGCCCAGTCGACAGGTGCTCTTCTTGGCAGTTATTCATCACTGCAGGAATCTGATGGGCCTTGCCCAAATATCCCATAGTAGTGGGTCTGGCTAATCGAGCTACTCTAGTCCTCTCCACTGGGTAGTCGCATTGGTAGTGTGGCTCCCCACAAGTCCAACACCCCTTCTTTGGTCCAGTACCTGTGGTACCCGAAGTAGAAGCTGATGGCCCACCGACCTCAAATCCTGGTCTGTTTTGCTAAATAGGCCTAAATTGTTGCAGTTGCGGTCGACGTTGTTGTTGATGTTGTGGTCCCTAATAAGGTGTCTACTGCTGAGGCATTGGTAGCCAAGGTGTAGTTAAAGTGGATCCTCTCTGGAAGCCACAATATCCTAGTGTCTACCTAGATAGTGTCTGCTGCTGCTAGCAACTTGATGACACCTGCCCTGCGGGTCTCGCTGGAGTCCGGCTCTGAACCCCGCCGATAATCTCCTCCTCTACTATTAGGGACTTTTGGACGACATCATGCAAGGTATAAGGAATCAGAATCCTAACCTTTGCACGCATGCCGACATTAAGGCCGAAAAAGAACCTGTTGACCTTAAGTTTCTCAGTATTAAGGTGTGGAGCATACAAAAGCAACTCCATAAAATGGGCCTCATACTTGGGCACCGTATGACCACCCTATCATAAGGCGTTGAACTCATTGACATGATGCTCAATGAATTCCTCTAATAGGTACCTCTCTCGAAACTGTTCAATTATGGTAAGAGCGTCTTCCACCATAGAAGAGCGTTCCCCTTCAGTTGAAAGACCTCCATGTAGACTTTCATGTTGGACGTATTGTCGCAAAGTGCAAATCAAATCACTATATTCTCCAACCATGCCTCAGTGGCTGCATCATCTGGGGCACCAAAGAACTCAGGAAATTTGACCTTCTCGAGTTGGCGATGAATGCTACCAGTACCAATTAGAGTGCGCAGTGGACCCTTAGGGGGTGTCATTGCCCTAGCCTCATCTCTGTCCAAATGGCTGATCAATGCCTTAGACATCCACTGAAAAGAACTCATCATCCCAACCACATCACCCACTGTTATCTACTCCTACCCAAAAACTTGTTCATCTCCCTGGGGGTTAGACCCCTCAGGTGTGGATGCTACTGGAGGAATTGTGCCTCCTCCCCTAGCATCCCATTGTCTACCTCTGCGACATCCTCTAACCATGATTTTCTGCATGAATACAAGTCAACTTAATTAGAAACATTATAATTAAATATCATATCAACGAAATTCGAAGTGTTCCCAACTCGCGGGTTGAACCCGCTCTGATACCATATGTAATTGACCCCAAATATTATGACTAACAACGAAGCAGAAAGTGAATTTTTTTTTTTTTTTTTAAGAGGAAGGTAACTACGACAACAGTTGAACCACAAACTGATGACGAACACTATGCAAGCAGATCAGGAAACATATAACAATGAATTAAATTAGCACATCGAGTGACTGGGTGAAACAAGCGGAAATCTAGGAAAGACATAAATGACTACCCACTCAACACAACACGATGATGGCTACAGGCTAAGGCACAACATCTACATTCCCGACACAACGGTCTCGATGACCAATAACTAAAACCTCAATGGAGCACAAACGAAACGCATTAAGGTGTTGCAACCCAAGCGCTAACAACAACTTACAATGATCAACAATACCCACAATAGGAAGCACAGACCCCAGCCAAGTTATCATTCGCCTCTATCCAATAGGATGCACCATGATCCCCTCATCAGGGATCATATTGTCCCCAGGCAATAGGTGCGAAAATAACCCTTGAGCAACAACAGAATTGGACCCTCAACACAAGATGGAATCGACGCACTAGGATATCAAGTTAACTATCTAAACACCTGATGACTAACCCTATCCCCTAATCGAAAAGTCAACCAGATGACTATGACCTTCAAACTACACAATAATTTTCTTGCATCACAATCAATCTGTACATGATAAATAAATTATTTAGGTACATATCTTTAAAAGAAAATTAGCAAATAAGGATAGTGGCAATATCGTTGATACAGGTTAATACAATTGCATTCCAATAATTCAAAATATATAAATAATGGTTAACATACCGATATACCAATAAGAGATATCAAACAACGATATATAAAGTTAACCACTAAATTTAGCAGTTAGAATAATGGTTAATATATAACAAAAAAAATTAGCAAAAGGATAATGGTTAATATATAAAGGATATCATCGTTAACCATAAGAAAATTTATCATTGTGAAATTCAAAGGAAGAAAATAAATGTTGCCACATACACACGCGGTCATATATACCATTAATAAACAATTAGTCAGATAATAATTACTGCAATTTAAGTGATGTCTACAAATATAAAGATACACTTATTGTGAATAAAATTGCTCACAAAGGTTGTTCACTAAAAGTGTGTTTCATACAATCAAGACTTTTGTCAATGTAGTCCATAATTAACAAACTGCCCACATATTAAAAATTTCAGGACACAGATATCAATTAGTAAATCGCTCTTTCAACTTTAGAATTACTCGTGTACAATATAATTACCACACTATTATGAAAATCACTACACATATCCCTGTGTACATTTCATGGCTATTACTAACACGGCTGCAAAAACAAATCGTTGACCCAAAGGCATTCAAGCTATATAAAATGTTATTTTAAATGCCAGGGGTTAGAACGTTGTAATAAAAAGGCTATGTTAGAATATGCTAACCCTATACATAGAGTGAAATAAAGAACTACGCTATCATGAAAAGAAACTGCGTAATCGCCCAACCAAATAATGTGGTTGTGGCTATCTTGTAACTCACTAAATCTCCAAGTAATCAGAGTCATATATCATTGTAAGGCAACGATCACGTATTATAATTAATTGCAATTACAGTCATGCGAATGTGGCTATAAGGTAAAGGTCTTATAAGGCAACTGTATAGAGGAGTTCAATGTCTAAATACCAACAAATACACCATCCCCCATTTACATAGTCGAAACATAATTCATTGTCTAAATAATTGCAATACCCTGTCCCCCATTTACACAGTCAAAAACGGATTTGTTGTCTAATCAAACCATTGCACAGACACTAGTTCACACAGTCATCAATGGAATCATTGTCTAAACTTGTACTCAAACGCAGACCAAAAATCAACTCATAACACAGACCAAAAATCAGCTCATAACGCCATCATAAATGTAATAAAATCAAGTTCTAGGAATGGTAAGATCGTCATCCTAAGCATTCACACTACAGGAAAGAATAGTACCTAGATTCGTTGTCAAGAATCACAAACATTGCATGGGTAAATTTATAGTTAAATAGAAGGTTAGACTAGCATCCAATAGACGGGTAGGATGCCCAAAATAAAATCGTTGTGTTTGGTATAAAACTTCCTTACAAGAATCACTGAGACGCATCAAGAACAATTCGTTGAGATAACAAACTTTCACCACGATACCAATAAACGGTTGGAATACAATGATAGGAAATGCAATATATATAAATAAAAACGAAGACCCATCCCTCCAGGTGGAAACGCAGATGGGAATCAAGCCTTAGTCAGGTATCAACGCATTTAGATAATATTTGTTACCAATTATAGCATGAATTGACTGTGGTTTAAATGAAAAAACAATGCAAGGTAACAATTGAAATCGTTGGCAAGGTTCTACTATAAAGGACACGATAATTTGATGGATTCGTGGGTAAAATCGTGGATAAATGTAAGCGCAAGTATAATTACAATCCAGAACACAAAGAAAAGAATTAAATCTCTAACTAGTGTAGCCATAGATAGAGTAAACTTCACTATCCCAAGGTAAATAATCGCAGAAGGAAATTGCAGTATCAATCACCATAGAGAATCGTTTGTCAAATTTCATATATCACTAGATCTTAACATGGGAATGGCATTGAGTTTCATAAAAACAAATCGCAGTCAAGCAAGGGAAAAATTTCACTCAAGGAAGTGATAAATCTCAAACTGAAGAATGTAATAACTAAACGGTAAATTTCATCGTCTAAATTTGCCCACGAAATACACTGATTTGCAGAGAAAAATAAATCGCAAGCCAAAAAATTATAAGTGCAGAGTGAAGGAAAGTTTTGAATCGCAAAGGATAATAGCCATCAGATCTAATGAAATGCAGAGGAAAAATTTTGAAGATTAGTGCATCAAAAAATCAGAGTAAATGGCCATCAGAATTAATAAATCACAGAGTAAACTAAGGATTAAAGACGCAGAGCTATTCACCATCGAACTGTAAACAATTGCAGAGAAAAACATTTTGTGGTTGAATACTTGCAGTGGGAAAAGATGGACAATACGGAGAGGTATTTAATCACAAGAAAGCGCAAGACAATCAATCAACCAAGAACAATCAACAGGGGTAGGGGAACATCTTTTGCTTATCATCCACGCACAGAAAATAAGGGAATTAGGATCTATAGGTATATTAACACCGAAGTGACGACCGTTGATCCGGCTCCTGGTCAACTACTTAGGCATGGACTAATGAACTAGGGATGAGGACGAAGTAAAAAGAACAAATCCTCACAAAAAATCAGTAAAACCCATAGGACAGTCACAATAGTCAGGGATCTAATGCCAAGGGAGTTAATTCAAGTAGAGAGCTTAAGGCTATGGGGAATTTAAGTTCTCGATTAAACTGCTAAGTCAAACACCTTCTTTACACAGTTAAAAAGTAAAGAAATGAAAGAATAGGGTTGATAGTAATCTACCATGCAGAATAAAAACATGTGTACCATAGCCCAAGTCGCCCACTCCGAGTCGTTGTCCCGCAAGCTCCGTGCAGCTCCTGCTTGTTGACCGTTGTGAATTCACCAGTACCTCCCAGCCAATTCTAGGGTTACTCTTCTTCACCCTTAGCCCCCTGAGCTGTAAAGGGGCCACACACACTAAACCAGAGAACAATTAGCTCCCAGCTCGCCTCGCAAGGCCAAGCTACCACTCCTGATCGAGCTGGGTATCTCAACTCCCACAAGGTAAGTCAGTCAAATCAAAAATTCTACAGCGTAACGTTATGCATAACATAATATATCCAACATCCTCCCCCTCCTCCCTCCTTTATATAGAGTTTCTAAGTCATTTTCTTTCCCAATTTCCCATTTAATTTATTGTTCAAAAATTTAATTCGGAAAAATCCTCCCCGTACATGTGTCACCCATCCCCTTCATTGCACCAGAAATTACTTTCATTAATTATTTAATTACTCCTATTTCCCTCACCCACCTAAAATCATTCCTAGAATCGCTCCTAGGTGTCCTCATATTCCCTTACACATTTTAATGACTTACCCCCTTACTAATTACTAGTTGAGTTCAATTTAGAAAGTTCTTAATGTCAAGATACCTTACTAAGTTAGTCATTCTTCTTTTTCCTTATGTTTCCCCCCTTTTTCCCTTAGTTTCCTAGTTCTTTTAAATTTCCCTCTTTCCCTTTTATCTAAAACTCAAATTAGCAAGTGTAGGAAATTACCCTTTTCCCCCTTTTCTTTTTAATTAAGAAATATTTAATTAGCATATGTAACAAAACAATCAATTCCCCCATTTTTTTAAAATTTATTCCCCCAAAGTAATTTGATTTTAATAATTTAAACAAGTTTCTTACTCCCTTTTGTCACATGTTTAAAGATCAATATTATTATTTTTATTTTTTTACCACAAGTATTACTTTAGACCTAGATTTTAATTTCTGAGGTTAGGCGACATTTTAATTAGGAAAAAAAATTGTTTTTAAAACTTTCTCTTCACATCATTTGTTCCAAGGCCATCTAGGTTTATTCACTTATTAGTTAACAAAGCAATGTGCCCCTCGGGACACATTAGGTCCTTCAAGGGTGCCACTCACTGCATTTTGTTTCCCTTGTGCGACGTGCCCTTCAGGATGCACTACGTGCTCCAAGGGTGCCACTCGCCTCTTGACTGACTTGGTAGACAGCAAAAACCCCTGGAGTCAATACTCCATCAAGTGATCTTGTGGGAGACTAAGGGCCTCTAAGGAATAAAGCCCCTTCCTTATTGTGCGCCCCTTAGAATAATCGTGAGCGACTGTCGTAGTCTGCCCTCACAGCATCAAGAGTCTTCTCAAGCTAGGTAATTGTTAACCTATAGCTCGAGCCATGGAGGGAGTGCTAGTAGGTTGTGGCAGGGTTGTTGTCCACACCTCTCCCTCAATATCTCTGGTAGTCGTGCATGACCCCTCTACTCCACATGTGAGTCTTGTCGGCAAGCTATCGTCAACGTGCATCATCAACGAATCATGTCATAATTCAAATCCATAATAATAATATCTAATCAAATGCACATATGTTATATATATAACAATCAAACCCCAATAGTCTGTTGCCTAACTTGATATGGAGTCTAAGTGTTTCATCGATGCCGCAACATCCTCGAGGTCCAAATCCTGCACACTCAGGAGAACTGAGTCAATAGAAGTTGTCTAAGTTAATACAGCAAAATAATATATAATCACATCCATAATGACTCATAATCATAATCAATGAACAATAGTATAATAATCTATATCACTTGCAAGCAAGTTTCCTCAAAGAATAAGTTCGCTCAGTGCGCGCAAGAGCGGGATGTTACAATTAACAACCATTTTATTTCTTGAGAGGCCCCATGAAACATAACAAGGTAAAACTTTATGATTGGATACAACCTTATTTGAAAACCATATGTAAAAATTATCCTACATAATACCTTGGTTCTAAGATACTATACATTTCACGAACATCAAAACTTTAGTCCAAACTTAACTTAATAAATAAGAAGTTAACAATGGTACCAGAGTTGCATCTTTCAAAACAATTGTGAAATAATTGCAGGAAAAGAGGGCATTGTGTTTATAGAAGGGAAGAACATTGTAATCCAAGAAGAATAATTCATGTGATAAGAATAGATTTAGATGCCAATGATAACATTGCAAAAGTTGAGGGTAATGTCTAAAAGGTTAGACACCATGAAAACTAGTCAAAAAGAAGAGTTATAGTGGAAATCAACAACTAGAGTAATGAAAAAGGGGAAAATGAATACATGAAGTGAGAGGAGTTGACTAATTGAATTAGATAAATAGAGAAGTACTTTGAGTTTGACCATTTTGAATACCCTAAAGCAATGAAGAATGTCTACACAAAATTGAAAGGATGTGCATCCTTTAATGAGACAATTTCCATATAAGGTTCACTTAATAAAAAACGTTTAAAAAAAAGTGTATTCATATGCTTATAAAAATTAAGTAATTTAAAAAATTTCTTACACTATTATTTTTGTGGTACTTTAATGATAAAATAATTTATAATTATTGATAAAATGAAATTAAATTTAAAATTAATAATTAAAATTTGTCAAGATCTCTAGCTATGCCATTATTATTTTAAAAAGATATTTATCAAATTAAATCATATGTAATTTCTGGTAAAAATTCAAATAATAATCTGTTATAACTTGCAAAGAAAATATCAGAAAATAGGCCCCCGGGGGGGCAGCTCAATTGGCAAGTGCCGTGAAAATGAAGTTCCATGAGGTTTCGAGTTCAATTCCCCCCGACTTACCTTGTGTGCCGCGTAAGGGGCATCGTGGGCACACCTGGAGGTTATAGTGGTAGCGGTTGGATCACACGGCCACGTGTAACGCGAGCACGTG
>JASDQU011442208.1:6510-23661 GCA_032191745.1 Picea mariana | reverse complement strand
TTTGTGTATGACAGTGTGAGACGATTGTATTGTACTGAGAGCTCTTGGATTAGAGTTTTGTATGATATTGTTTCATGATTCATGATATACATAATATATGATAGTGGGGTTTTTAGCTTTACGCTTTCCCGGTAAAACTTATGTGTTGTGTGTTATTGATATTTCACTTTGTGCTTATGGTTATGATCGTGGTTTAATTGCTTCTGCAATAATAATAGTAGAAGCGATTTTGTATTTAACAAGTGGCGGAAATTGTTAGATCAGGAGAATCCCAGGAATACATTAATTTGTATCGTAATTTCTATACATAATGTCTTTGAGCACTTACTTGTTTGACTAGGTAATATTTGATGCACATTCTTAGGTGGCTCATTTATTGATTTGATTTACTCACCATGATATTATGACCTGAGATCCTTGGAGGGTGTGCTTTTTGGTCTTTGCAGGACCTAGTTGGTGGACAATTTTGGGAGAACAAGCCTAGCTTGGGCTTCCATGGGGCTTGAAGCCTACAGGTTGGATTCCAAGGGCCTGCATTCCAGATCAGAGAGATATACCTTTGGAGGCCTAGAAGATGACTTGAGAGACATAATCTATCCCTCATATGCCAAATGAATTTCCTAGGAGAGGCAACACGCCTCATTGGAAGCTTGGTGTCACATAAAAGGACTAGGGTTTGGTGGTGAAGATGTTGTTCATTGACGCATGGACGTTTTGAGGAGAAGAAGACCTTTACCATGAGGAGATGGCCTAGATGAGAAACATGTGGCCTTTGGAGGCCTAACTATGCATCTCCAACTCCAACGACTTGCTTCTAATGTCAAAACATCCCCTAAAGGGGCGACGCCACCTTATGCCATGGTTTATTTTGTGTAAAAGTGAAATTTAAAGTGATATTTTAATATTACTTTGTTTGAAGGGGTAAGATAAGGTTTGTGGACCCCGTGTCTTATGTTTTACCCTTGATAATGTGGACAAACTATGTCAATGATTTTTTGTAGAAATAAAGATCATAAGATCTCATTTTAAAACATAACTCTCTCATTTGTGAGAAGTATTGAATTGAAATTTTCGCTACCCTTGAGGCTTTTTGCTATCTTGTACTATGATATAGTTTTTCTTTGGTTGTGGAGTTGATGATGATATTGCGCTAGCTCTTGGAAGTCATTCTTTTTCTATTGTGGTGGTTATCTTGGCATGTTATAGTCCATCTTTTTGCTATTTGTATTGGTAAGCCTTTTACTTGTTGTTATCATTTGTAATTCAAGCATCAAGGTTGATTTTTCTAAGGCTAGGTAGGGAGTATAAGTGCATACACCCCTAATTTAGATCCATCATAATTTTAATCATAGAATTCTTGTTTGCAAGGGTTTGCTAAGGAAGTATAAGGGCATACACCCCTTAGTTTTAAACCCTAGCTAAGGTTACTTGCCTTGGGGAATAAGAGGATTTATACCTCCAAGGAGGTAGTAGCTTTAGCCCTTTTCTTTTGACCCCATTAACCCATAATCAAAGGCACTAATCATTTCAATGGAGAAATAAAACATTGCATTGGTAAACATGAAAGTTTCAAGTTTTGAGTTTCTCTCACTTGGAAGTTGTTTCTTGAGCCCTAGGATTTATTGCCTCATTGAGGTGTCCTATTTCATCCACTAAATATTGATTCTATTACAAAAATAACCTACAACCATTAGGGATGCAGAAAAATAATTCTTTAACCCTAGCTAACTCCTAAACTAACCCTAGGAATTGGCTACAACTTTGCCCTAACAAACTACTAACCCTAACACACTTTTTGAGCTAGTTAGAAGTGATTTTTATTGGCTGTTTTTTTTTGTTATAAAGCTTGGTTTTATACAACCACAAGGTTGATAAATATCACCGCAGTAAGCTTTTGTTTCAACGTTGCTTTTGTGCTAAAGTATTGCTTTATCATTGTTGAGTTAAGCTAGCTTTCACTAGCTTTTCTCTTGCTTATTCAATTATACTTTTGGCATATATTCTGAAGCCTTTATTATATTCTATATGATGATATATATCATTGAATTTTTCTGCAATTAGGGACAAAAATATTAACTTTCTTGTCCAACTAACATATTATATCATATGCTTGGTTTTCTTTGTGTCTGAGGCAGGTATTCACACTTGGAAGGTTACTCAAATCGTTGACAACCTTAACCAACCCTCTAGAATCATTTCCAAGCTCCCTTTTCCATCTAGAAATTTGACCTTTAGGGGCATCCATTCATACATCTCATTTTCTGTCTCAATCCCCCCTAGGGTCACCGAGATTCCCCCCTTGAGGTGATTACCTCACCTCTAAAGTGACGAGAACACATACCTAAGGTGACAATGGGTAGGTTCTCTCTAAGTTTTCACCAATTGGTGGTTGGGTTAGGCTTTTCCCTACCTACGATTTGTGCAATAACATTTTGGCGCCATTCCCAGGGAGGATTTTGAATCCTCTTTCGAACCCTAACGATACTTTGGAAAGCTATCACAAATCCTTTACCCTAGCTTGCATGGAGAGTCCACCCAAGGGACCTTCCCTTTCCACCTTTCTTGATGAGCCCCTTTTGAATCTCATCCAGTGACTCCACAGTCCAAGAACCTTTCCTCTTCCAAGCATTTTCCCCCAAGGAGGTTCAAACCTTCTAAGGTCTACCAAACAAGGCCTCCGCTCAAGTCTCCCATTTTCAAAACCCTCCCCCTTGGTTCAATAGCTTACCCTTGGGAAAAGTGCCTCTACAAACCCCTTGACATGTCCACTATCCAGGGATACCCCAATACAATGCCAAAAGAGTCTAGCAAGTGGTTTCCAAGTTCCCAGAAAATAATGTAGTGACCATTGAGGATCATCTTTATGTCATGGGCTGAGACATGGAAAATGCACGTATTGAGCATGAAGATGTAGCCACAAGATTATTCACCTCACCATTGACTGAAGAAGCTCTTGATTGGTTCATAGGCCTCCCTAACAATTGTATCATGTCCTATGAAGCTTTTGCCAACTTATTTAAGAGAAGATGGTCAACAAATAAAGACGGTGGGATGATTGGAGATAAATTCAATCAGATAAAGAAAAAAGAGAATGAGACAGTGAAGGAATTCAATAACATTTTTGATAGGTTGTACAACTTGATTCCAACAGAATTACATCCTACAACCTCAACAATTCATCTCCTTTATATGAACTCTTTTGAAGGGAAATTTCACTTCATTCTAACGGAAAATAATCCCACATCATTGGCATAGGCCAAAGAATACAATGCTGACATTTGAAGAGAATATCCTTGATTCAAGGGTGGAACCTTTCTAGTACCCTCATGTCAAGGCATAAGAAAAGACTAAGGTTTCCAACAACAATGCTCTTGATCCGATTGCCCTCTTGACTTAGAAGATAGATCAAATGAGTACTTATTCTACCCAGGTGCAAAATCAGATTATGGGCCATTTGACTACTGTAGAGAGAAATCAAATTGCTCCCAGACCTCAGTTTTCCAGACAGTAGAGAGATGCCACAGGTTGGAAACCAAGGCCCCAACAAGAGGAAAAGGCCCCAGATACTTTAAAACCAGTTGGGATGGTTGACACAAAATCTTGGTGCTTTACATGCCAAGAACCTCACATAGAAGATGAATTCCCCCGACGAGATGAAGATTCTTCCGATGATATGAAATTCATGGATATGATCCACGTGTTACAAGAGGAACAAGTCACATAAGAACATATAAATGAGGCTAGAAGACGGGGAGAAAGAGAGGGGAGACTTCGGGCCTTGAATCGGTTAAGAGATGATCAAGATAAGGAGTTAAGGAGGAGGGAATATTGTCGAGTGAAATATATGTTATCTATTTCGACATTAAATTGTCAACCCGGGGCTCGTAGGCTTCAAGGTGCCAACACTGTATGTGCAGGTCTAGAGCTCTAATCTAGCCTAGCCTAGCCTAATCTAATCTAATGCCAATAAACTCAAATAATGAAGAGATTTAATTTAAATTTACAGAGTAATCTATAGCTATGAATGGTGAGCTCATTATTCTAAGTAATCAAATATTGAAGAGAAACCTATCACTATGAATAATTAGTCTAAGCAAGAAACTCTTTGAATAAGCAAGAAATATTTGAATAAGTAAACACTCCTTCAAAATCAATTCTTCAAAGTGAACCCTATATTAATACAAACTCACAATTACTCTTATCTTACAGGGAGAAAACCCTATCCTTACACTAATCTGCTACAGTCTATAAACCTTGTGCAAAGAGATTTGAAATCAGCTCCTATTCTGTCACTCTTGTGCTAGAAATAAAATTAACAATTTATGCAAATCCCTAAACTCATAACTAGTACTAATTAAAAATCATAACTCAAAATTGTAACTAGGACATAATTAAAAATCAATTATGATCCTAGCATTCTAATGCTGAAAATAAAGTGAACAGTTCATGTAAATCTACAAGAAGTAATTGGCCTAATTTAATAAAGTAGATGTGGCTAAAAGAAACACTGCATAAGTAACCAAACTATGGAATGATTTACAATTTTATAAACAGAAATAGAGCTAGGAGTAAACAACTTATAAGCAAATGAATTACAACCTGCAAGCAAGGTATTAGGAATCTAAATAAAAACAAGTAAACATGGACGTCCACAAATGCTCTTTGATACACACACACAATCCAGGAAGCGAGCTGCAAGTTAGAAGAGATATACACAGTGATACAAATTAAACAAGCAATTCGAAATTAAAGAGATATACACAATGATATGATTTACACAAGCAATTCGAAATTAGCGAGTTATTAAAGGCAAATGCAAAATTATAAATATATTGGTATGCACAGGTTACCCAGACCACTGGTGGGCGCCCCAGAAGGTCATGGCACTACTTCAATGGAAAAACGCAGCCATAAAATCAATGTGACATTGCCATTAATCACCAAAACAAAGTTTACAACAAAGTTTACAACAATATTTACAACAAAGTTTACAACAAAGTTGAAGATAATGTCTATGTGTATATATAAAATCCCTATTTCTTCATGGCATAGGAAACAAGTATTTATAGAGTTTATACAGAGCTTGAGAGATCGACCATTGGAAGGGTTGACACTCTCTAAAAACATAAATTCATTAAATTCCATCAACATAAAGCATCTTGTCCAACAACCTAGTGCGCTCAAAATAGCGGCTGCTACAACTACTCAAGCTTGAATGTGATGATTTCCATAGCTAGAGGGCGTGAGTGGGCACAAAACCCATGTTCCCGATTCACCCATCGAATCCTGCTGATATGATAACCACCAACTCCACTGCGCTCCGAGTGCTGGATCGAGTGCCAGATCGAGTGCTGGATGGAGTGTTAGATGGAGTACCGGATCGAGGGCTAGAGGGCCAGATCGAGGACCACAAACTACTCTCAATCCGTTCACAATTTTAGGAAATGACCCATGTGGGACCTAATTAGGCATATTAGGCAGTAAACCCACGTGTTATATTTTTTTGATTCAACTTCATCATCCCAAAAATTGAGCTCGAAGTTCAATTCTTGGAAAAAGGGCTGGATGAAGGCTTGGATGGAGGTTTGGATGAAGGACTGGAAGGAGGGTTGGATCACATTTTTGGCCTGTTGCAAGAAAAAAAGAGATGTTAGGAAATCATAATCACTCAATGGAAGATAAACTAGCATAAAATCATTACAAACCATCGATTACACATACCTCATGTTGTTCCATGACAAATTGATGCACAAAACTTGATAATACCTTTAAAAAGACCTAAATAAAAGCATAAAGCGTATAACTTCCATATGCAAAAGAGATTTGGGCATAAAAAAAACATGCAAAACACAGAGTCATCATTTCCCCCATGCCTAAGAGTTTGTAGGTCCCTCTGCAACTAAAATGGGTTTCCAGACATAACTATACTTGTGAAGGAGGGGGTAGATTAGCTTTAGAGGCATCTCCCTCATGTCTTGGAGAATTTACCTTTGCTTGAAGGACAATTGTCATGAAATGACGATCCAGGGTTTCACATTCTGTGAGATGTTGGATCAGCTGAGCATTCTCTTTTTGCAATTGCTCAACAATTGGGAATTGATCAGATTGTTCAAGAGAGGAAGGCTTAAGATTCTTAGTAGATGTAGAAGATATGTCATATTTAGAAGAAGGTGTAGGAATCTGAGAAGAGGGGGTAATGGTGTCTTTGTGAGGAAAATTCGGTATGATACGTGTAAGCAATCTTCCCTTACATTAGATGTTAACATAGATAAAAAAAAATGCACAATAGGCTTATTAATTATACACACATAAAATTATGTCAGTAGTATAAAGATTATCATGCCAAGAGAAATGACTGTTGATATAATATCCTGAGATATTGTAAAAAGACAATATGACAGAATTTGATAGAGATCCTACTTCCTCTTCTCATGGGCTTGTAATACAGATGGGTAATGTTTAGCATTTTTTTTAGCTCAGGAAACCCCTCCCCCACTCCTAAGTATTGTGACACCTCACAATCAAAGATATAGGAAACCGGTCAATTCTCCCAATAGCCTAAGATTTACATTTTTCCAAATGTAGAGACAAATTTCACACATTAGTCTGACAAGACGGTTAAAATATGGCCCCACCTGTAGGATATAACATCCTACATATAGTTAAGAAGAGGTAGGCAAGAGAGTCTTAAGATTGTATTAAAGTTAGTTCCCAATGGTAGATTGATGGAGTTCATTTACCTTTTCTTAACCATGCATACTTATTTTAATCTTTACCTACAAGTAGTGCCGTACATTAGGACAAGTTTTAAGATTTAGAAATTTTATTTATTGTTTGTCAGATCATCACCCTCTCTAGGTAGAATGCCCCACTGCCATAAAGCTTGTTCAGTACTCTGATGTGTTTACCTAGTCATACCATAGGCCGGTACCCGCTGCCAGCAGACCTGTTCAGTATCCCGATAGGTTATCCTCTTACACCCTTTTACAGCAGAGACTGGTCCACCATCTTTTAAGATTTGTGTATAAATATTTCTTTTTACAAGAAGATGGGGAGGCAACTCTATTTTTTATTTTATTTTGGACTGGGATGGTATTTAAGTTAGAGGATGACTCTTCTTTATGTATTCCTTATAGATTGTCCCGATGTAAGGGATACTTAAGTGGGCGTAGCCAATCTAAAGATATGGTATAATCAAACATTTTTAATGTGTAGTGGATGGTGCCATCGGAAAATAACATAAAGGTATCTTTCGCCCTACTCACTTTTTTTTTTTTTTTGAAGTTATATTGATGTTTCCATGGTTAACCACCAATCAAACCTTCTTGCTACTCTTTCATAAATATACTTTACTCACCTACTCAGGGTCATGGGTAAATTGTACTAGTAACCTCTAGGTTTGATAAGACAAAGTGTCACTTCCATATGTCGTCTAGTGGTGGAGGCTATGAGCAACTGCCATGAAAGATTCCTTGAGAGAAAGAAAGATAGAAATCTAAAAAATGGCTAATTTAAAGCAAACATTTTCTAATCATGATAAGAATATTCATTATTCAATTGGTGCTTAAGCAGACAACAGAGTTTAAGCATAACGACATCTTATTTTGAAGTAAAATACTTCCCTTTTTGTGTCCTTGGAGTTGTCCACTTGTTATTAGATGAATACCTGCAAAAAGTTTCTAAAATTGTTTGTCAAAAAGCACACTCTAAAATATAAAAAATTGACGAGATCAATGAGATCAAGTCAAATGCACATGTATCTCATAGTTCTTTTATTAAAAAGAAAATGTAAAATGAAGCTGCAATAGACTTTAAGCTAAACTAACAACATGCAAATTTTATTTACTATCCTACTCTACCTAAAAATAAAGGAAAATATTTATTCAAGTGTAAGAAACTTTCCAATGTAACCATGTGCGAAGCAAGATAAGAAACATACCCATATCCACATATGAAAAAATTACCGCAGTGATTACCTGGATATGAAGAACCAACCAACCTACTTGTTTCGTCATCAGAAGGTGTTGAAAAAGAAAAGAATGGTATTGTGGCCTGATGACCTTTTGAAACCAAATTTCAATGTAATCTTGATGTTCATCAACAATAATTTCTATGCTCTCCTTGATCATGCCATGCATATCTTCTTCTTCTGGATGATTGGTTTCTAAAGTATATAAAGGATTTGCTGAGAACTCCTCAATTTCGGGTCTTAATGGTCGCTTTCCATCTAATGTAGTCTCCAATTTTTCAATTCCTTCTATAGTTTGGCAAAGAGAATCTCTTTGTAGCTCATGGGACTTTGGTTCTCTTATCGTTTCCGAAGAGGTAGATAAGTTCTTGACTATTGTCAAGATGTGTTCTTCCTGAAAAGAAAAAATCTCAGTTGCTGCTAGGATTTGAGAGAGTTCTTCCAAACTAATGGTCACCTTCTATTTCATTCTGCTGGTTGACGAATCCCACCTCACACTGGGATTAGTGTTTGGGGTTCTTAAAACACTCGATTTTTATTATTATTATAGATTTTTAAGATTTTAATCACGACTACCTAAAAAAATGAAATACATATTTAAAGCAGTTTTGCACAAACCAAACACACCACGCTTGCAAAAAATAAATCACACTTGAAGGAAATAAATCAAAGCATAAAATAAAATACAATTACAGGAACAAAATCAAACTAAGAAAAGTAAGCAAACTTGCAGAAAAATTAAACACTCTTGCGGAAAGGGAACATCAAGGCTTTGGAGCGACCCATTAAAATGGATGCGTAGGTTCTTACCTCTCATCTTAAATTTTCTCCTCCCCCTTGTTGTGTAATTAAAGACAACCTACCTACCTAAGCTCTAATCCCTTTGGCACCTCCCCGACAACGACGCCAAAAATGTTGAGTGAAATATATGCTATCTATTTTGACATTAAATTGTCAACTCGGGGCTCGTAGGCTTCAAGGTTCCATCACTATATGTGCAGGTCTAGAGATCTAATCTAGCCTAGCCTAGCCTAATCTAATCTAATGCCAATAAACTCAAATAATGAAGAGATTTAATTTAAATTTATAGAGTAATCTAAAGCTATGAATGGTGAGCTCATTATTCTAAGTAATCAAATCTTGAAGAGCAACCTATCACTATGAACAATTAGTCTAAGCAAGAAACTCTTTGAATAAGTAAACACTCCTTCAACATCAATTCTTCAAAGTGAACCCTATATTAAGACAAACTCACAATTACTCTTATCTTACAAGAATAAAACCCTATCCTTACACTAATCTGCTACAGTCTATAAAACTTGTGCAAAGAGATTTGAAATCAGATCCTATTCTATCACTCTGGTGCTGGAAATAAAATTAACAATTTATGCAAATATATAAACTCATAACTAGTACTAATTAAAAATTATAACTCAAAATCGTAACTAGGACATAATTCAAAATCAACTCTGATCCTAGCATTCTAATGCTAAAAATAAAGTGAACAGTTCATGTAAATCTACAAGAAGTAATTGGCCTAATTTAATAAAGTAGATGTGGCTAAAAGAAACATTGCATAAGTAACCAAACTATGGAATTATTTACAATTTTATAAACAGAAACAAAGAGCTAGGAGTAAACAACTTATAAACAAATGAATTACAACTTGCAAGCAAGGTATTAGGAATCTAAATAAAAATAAGTAAACATGGATGTCCACAAATGCTTTGTGATACACACACAATCCAGGAAGTGAGCTGCAAGTTAGAAGAGATATACACAGTGATACAAATTAAACAAGCAATTCGAAATTAAAGAGATATACACAGTGATATGATTTACACAAGAAATTCGAAATTAGCGAGTTATGAAAGGCAAATGCGAAATTATAAATATATACTGGTATGCATAAGTTACCCAGACCAATGGTGGGCCCTCCAGAAGGTCGTGGCACTACTTCAATGGAAAAACATAGTCACAAAATCAATATGACATTGCCATTAATCACCAAAACAAAGTTTACAACAAAGTTGAAGATAATGTCTGTGTGTATATATAAAATCCTTGTTTCTTCATGGCATAAGAAACAATTATTTATAGAGTTTATACATATCTTGAGAGGTCAACCATTGGAAGGGTCGACACTCTCTAAAAACATAAATTCATTAAATTCCATCAAGAAAAAACATCTTGTCCAACAACCTTGTGCACTCAAAATAGCTGTCGCTGCAACTACTCAAGCCAGAATGTGATGAGTTCCATAGCTGGAGGGCATGAGTGGGCACAAAACCCATGTTCCCAATTCTCCCATTGAATCCCGCTGATATTCTAACCACCAACTCCACTACGCTCCGAGTGTCGGATTGAGTGCCGGCTGGAGGGCTAGATCAAGGACCACGAACTGCTCTCAATCCATTCACAATTTTAGGAAACAACCTACTTGGGCATATTAGGCACAAAACCCATGTGCCAAATTTTTCTGATTCAACTTCATCCTCCCACAAATTGAGCTTGAAGTTCACGGCCTAGAAAAAAGGGTTGGATGAAGGTTCGGACAAAGGACTGGATGGAGGGTTGGATCATGTTTTTGGCCTGTTGCAAGCAAACAAGAGATGTTATGAAATCGTAATCACTCAATGGAAGATAAATTAGCATAAAATCATTACAAAACACCGATTACACATACCTCATGTTGTTCCATGGCGAATTGATGCACAAAACCTGATAATACCTTTAAAAGGAGCTAAATAAAAGCATAGAACATATAAATTCCATATGAAAAAGAGATTTGGGCATCATAAAAACATGCAAGACACAGAGTCATCAAATATCTGACCTACACTAGAAGATATAAAGCTTCAACCCCTCCATAACAACCTAACACTCCTCTTCCATAAATAGAGAAGGTGGCCCCACAACCTCCACCTCCGGTACATGAGTGCTTCCTAAGACAACTCCTGCAGGTGAGATTCAGTTGAATATAGATGTTGCAAGCATATTTGGAATCTGAATATGACGGTTCGAGTGACAAAAATGTGCAAGATTCCTTTTGTGAAAAGGGAAGTCTTGAAGATATTACAGGTACCGACCGAGAAGGAAGACCCTCCTATCGTCTTGAACACTATGTATCTCGATCGACAAAGAGACACGAATCCTCTCTTCTATATTTCATTAGGCATGAATGGCCTCCGCTTGAACAATTGCATCCTTGATTCTAGGGCCTCAGTGAATGTCATGTTGTTGAAGGTGATGGAAAACTTGGTTTGAAAACAACCTAACCTTATGGTAATGTATGTGGTATTGATTCTAAAAAGGTCAAGGTTTTTCGAGCATGTGAGTACATTGGTGATCGATGTTCCGGATGCTTGGGGGATGCTCCTATCAAGGCGTTGGTCTTCCATCCTCGGGAGTTTCCTTAGAATGAGACTTACCCATGCATACATCCCCATGGATGATGGCACCTATGAAATCTTCCCCAATCGGGAAAAGAATGATAAACATGTGATGGATCCTAATGGCCCTGATTATGTTAGTGATTGTGATTATGATGTACCTCCACAGATTATTGTGTACGATCCATCTGAGTTTCCTTTTATGCAGGAAGACTCCATAGATATGCTCATCACAAGAATATATGAATACAAAGAGAAACTTGCAAAGTACCATGGGAAAGAGCCAGGGTCTATCCAGATTTTGAAGAAAGAAGATGAAGAACGTGAAGAAACAATCAAAAGGGTGGTCAACATAGAGCCTCCTTCATATCCATACATCGAGCGCATACCTTACATCAATTTTAGTCAAGGAAATCTTTCACTCATGTGGGACAAGAGAAATATCAAGCCCATGTATGACCAGAGAGATGACAACTCATGGCTTGGCCCTTACATTGTCAAGAAGATGTTTGATAAACAAAAGTACTATATGCCATCCTTGGATGGGAGAAATATTCCATTACCAATAGATGGATCTCTTCTCCAACCTTATGTTTGGGTCACATGACTTCTTCAGGGCCTAGGCCCTAGGTAAGTAGGTAGGTCATCTCGCTTTCCTTGCATTTGAATCTTGACTGTTCATATTAGTTTAAATGCATTTCATTTTTCATTTTTCTCTACTTTCATACTAATTTCATGCTTGGTTTAAATTTTTTTGACAAAATGTCAAAAATTTATTTTCTAGATTAATTTTCATTTGTTTTTTCACGTATATTGATGAAGGGTGATAACACCACCCTAGATGCTTTGAAGTTTTTTTTCTGAGTTTTGGCAGGAACATGTCTACCAGGAGATGCTGCGGTTCTCATGCACTCTACGATGAGCACATGTCCCCAAGTAGGAGCCAAATGTTATCCCCATTTTGTGGGGTAACTAAGGAGATTATGTCTTGAGGCCCTCAAGTTGCATATATGGAGTGCAAAGAGATTACATGACCAACAATATCCACTTGCACAGATGGATACCATTCTGACCACCATAGAGGTCAGGATTTTCAGATGGCATCCACCACACCAGCTGGCTTCCAAGAGGCATTGGGCCTTGCTCCATGATGTACAAGTCAAGTATTATGGTGAGTGTCATTTCAATATTTGAGGTATTTTGAGTAGGTTGTATCTTAGATTGATTTATATTTCATGACATATGCTTGGAAATTATACCTTTTGCCCCATTTCACCTTGGTGGTTGACATTATGCCCTAATAAGTGGTATTCCTTGGGAATGGGTTTGCTACTAGGAAATCCCTTGAATATCCATTGTATTGTTCCCAACCATACTTACCACTTTCCATCACCTAAACCCCCCCATTTCCTTATCTCTTGGGATTTTAGGGTGTATTGACCCAATAAGGGGTTGTTCCTCATTCCATGGGAAGAAAGAGTCGAAGGTCGAGAGGGATAGTTGTAGGCTAAAAAGATAAAATCCTATATATAGAGCTTCCAGATGCTTTGCCCAGGGATCCCCCGAGAAAGCAATGAAACACTTCTCTATAAGAAAAGGGGGAACTACAAGAATAAATAATGATGAATGATTAGGGGTTAGTTGGAGGATAGGAGGTCTCATCATGAGCCGACCTATCATGATCATGGGTATCTAGCGGTATGACATTACCATCATCTAGTCACCAAACCAGGGAAGTGGCTCTTAATTGCACAACTGAGAGAAAGGGGGTCTCATCACGAGCCAACCTTCTCATTTCCAAAAGGTATTTGTGAGTGACACTACCATGATATGAACACCATGCCAAGACAGTGGTCTTCAAATCGTCCTTTAAAAACACAAAAGAAACAAAGAATAGCAAGAGGATGGGCTTGGAAAAAATGCATTGCAAACGAAGGTGCCACACACCCTCTACAAAGGCACCCATGAATGAGACACTACAACCCATTGTATGTCATGAATCCCATGCCCAGTGAGTCTTGACCCATAGCCACTTCATCTACTCCACATGGCTTAGAGAGGGATCACTTGGGAAACTCTCTTTGACCTAGGGAAAGACCTACCCAATAGGACACCACGTCAACCCTTCCATATCCAAGCTTGGAAAGTTGCATAATATCTTTGAGCACTTACTTGCTTGACCGAGTAATATTTGATGCACATTATTAGGTGGCTCATTTATTGATTTGATTTACTCACCATGATATTATGACTTGAGATCCTTGGAGGGCGTGCTTTTTGGTCTTTGCAGGACCTAGTTGGTGGACAATTTTGGGATAACAAGCCTAGCTTGGGATTCCATGGGGCTTGAAGCCCACAGGTCGAATGCCAAGGGACCGCTTGCCAATTGAGAGAGATATACCTTTGGATGCCTAGAAGATGACTTGATAGGCATAACCTACCCCTCACATGCCAAACAAATTGCCTAGGAGAGACATAACCTATCCCTCACATGCCAAACAAATTGCCTAGGAGAGACATAACCTAGCCCTCACATGAGTTGTTGTATATGCCACATATAATTTGGTTAATATCATGACAAATATGTATATGTTCATTGTTTTTCACATTCTAATCATGTGCAGGAATGCTTGGTGATAATATTGTCAACTTCATTATGAGAATTTATTCATAGCATCATGTGTAATAAGCTAGAGGGACAAATATAGTACACAAAAAATGTTTAAATGGGACATGCCTCAAGTACGGTGGAATGAGATTATTGAGCTAGTGCATTCATAATAATGAAGAGCATGAATACACAAGGATGGTGGTTGGCATGTAAAGCTTCAAATATATCACTTATGTAATATACATCAGGAAATAAAGAAAAAAGATACAATTGGTTATCGACATCCCATTCTAGTAAATTTCTCTAACTTAGCATTTATTTTCATTCAAAATTCACTTAGAAATATAGCTTGTGATAAGAACTATTTGTGATATCGGGAATGAGTCTGCAATTTTATCCAAGAACTCTTAGAAAATACCCAGTAATATGTTTAACATCTCCATGTGGCTTACTTGCAAGATGGGTAGTTTAGAATTTGTAGAGATACGCCTCCCCTTGACATTATACTTTCCATGTTTGATTTTATCAAGAAGGACACCATTCGACTCTAAAATGAGATTAAAACTCAATATAATCATTTACAACAGGTTTGCTTAATGGTCCATATCAATTATAAGCATGGTCTGTATAATAGCGAAGATAAACAAGGTAATATTGAAGGGGTATCACTTCTACATAAGTTATGATTGGTGTCGTGACTTCCATTATGTACATAATTGCTTCCATCTTTTCTATGATTAGTTGAATGAGAAGTATAAAAATGGAGTGAATTTGGATTTGTTTTAATGGCTCCATTGGTCAATTAAAAAATGCTAACATATTTCAATGGTTGTGTTCATTGCACAAAAAAATACAAGGTGTCACATATTTGGAACTATTTAGAGATTGACCATGGAAAATGAGAGAATGATAGAGATTTCATTGAAAAAACAGACCTTTCCAAAGCTTTTTATCAATCCAATTGAATCTATCTCATACTAATCCTCATTCAACTAGGCTTCTCATGATCCTTCATCAATTGGATCAAAGGATGTATATCCTCAACCTCATTTATTATCCTCATAAATGGCTTAACTTCCATCTTTTCATGCTTCCAGAGGACTCCAATAGGGGTGCCCACTTTGCCATCTTTTATTCTTGATCATTATTAAGGGTCTCATATCATTTAGGAAATATAAAAGGTATTAAGGTAGCTAAGATGGATCAAATCACCCATTTGATGTTTTTATATGATCTCCTCCTATTTAGGAATGGATATGTCTCCAAAGCCAAAATATTTGCCAAAATCCTTGATCTCTTTTGTTTAGCCATTGGAATGGAGATAAACAAAAAGAAATATTTTTTCTATTTCAATCTTATCCACTAGCTCCAAATAACAATGATTCACAGGATCCTACATTTCTCTTTGCAAGATTTTGATGAAAAATTACCATACCTAAGCTTCCAATTCAAACCAAGTAACTATAGAATTTAGGATTGGACCTAGATTATTTATAAAGTGAACTCTATCCTACTGGGCCCATAGAAGGATTTCCATAGCTGGTAGAACTGTATTGATAAAGAGTGTGCTATACATTGTTCATGTTTATTGGATCTCATTAGAATGATCTCCAATGCACATCCTTTCAAATATCATGAAGATCTATTTCTCTTACTCATGGAAGTGAAACACAGAATATGGAAGAATTTCTTTAGTCTCTTGGGAATCCCCATCTTGTCCAAAGGATATGGGAGGTTGGAGAGTAAATAAAATCAAGATCTTTATTGCAACCTAGTTACAAAAAAGGGACTTAGAAACTTATAAAAAATAAGGGATTATGACAAGAGGTAGTCTACAACAAATACATTACCCCAACAATTTGTAGGAATGGATTAAGAATCCTAACAAACCCCTCCAAGGAGGCTCAAATTTCTATAAATTTATCACCCAAGAAACACACCTCATTATTTACCACCTCTATTAGAGTATAGGAGATGACACACGAGTTAAGATGTGTCTTACTGGATAGGAAGGACAAGATTTAAAATACAACATACCTTGTCAACTTGTAGATTTCCCTTAGAAAAAGACAACTCACCACTCTAAATCAAGCTTCCCTGAGATATCGAACAATAACAGTGTAAATAGTACATGGTTTAATTGATCAAAGTAGGTATACAACTTAGAAAAGAAGATGACTCCCTGTTATGGGGAGTAAATCCAAAATTGGAAAGGCATTGTGTCAAAATGGGATATAAAGTCCATGTCCCTCATGATGCCCCCTTGACACTTGCTAGTGGTGGTAGACCAAATTGTGGAAAGTAAAAGACCCCACCCCAAAACTATCTTATTTTCATAGCTATTCATAAAAGAAGTTGTACCTAGATGGGACATTCTTAAAAGAAAATGCTGGCAGGGGCCCAATAAGTGTCCATTATTTGACAAACATGAATAATCCATTTCACATCTACTAGTACATTGTCACTTTAGAAAGTGAATCTAAGTTGTTCCTTATAGGCTTGGTCTACAACCATAGAGTTAGACACGTGACAACATCAAATCTGCTCTACTGCACTAGATACAAAATTCTTTAGATACAGAAAAAAGAATAGCCCGAAGCAATGTGGTAAATATGGATTTCTAGAAATGAATGCATATTTCAAAACAAAGTTGCAAACCCTTATATATTTTTTTATAAATTAAAAGTATGTAGGTACCAACCCACAACACTTGAGCCTCCAAATCCCTTGAGACTCCTCCTGCACCTAGACTATGGCCCCTTTCATGCAAGGGGAAACTTTGATGAAACCTCTCAAGACAACCTAGGCCCTAGTGGTGCATGGGATTGGATCCTATTACCTGACCGAGATAAACTGTCTTTCAAATTGGGCATATGATAGGCCACAAACAATAGAGCATGACTACTTATGACTAGCTCACTACTTCACTTATCCTTGGATTTTGGTATTATAGTTTTGGACATATATGTTGACTCCAAAATCATCATAGGATGGCTACAAGGGTCTACATAAACAAGAAACATAACACATAAAGTGAGCATGAGAACAACCAAGGACATTAGAGAAAAATATCATAAAATATCTTTCACTCATATTTTTAGATAGTTGAACTTAGAAGCGGGTATTATAGTAAAGGATGCAATACACATTGATTTAGGATTACTACAAGTAGAGTATAT
>JASDQU011442205.1:5137-15404 GCA_032191745.1 Picea mariana | reverse complement strand
AAGAATAAATGTTGGTGGGACTGGTACCTTAATCAAACTCTTTCGACATCTCCATTATTAGATGTGATCAAACATATGGTCCGCTTTTGTCTGTTTGAAATTGGCCAACAATTCTGTGCCGACGTCGTATCTCACAGGTAATTGGAAATGGTTTAGGAACACCATTGCTAATTCTCCAAAGGAATAATATCTCGAGAGGTCGAGATCGATGTACCATTTCACAACACTCCCAATGAGAGTGCGTTGAAACAATCACAATTGGATGGAGTCGTCTTTCAACGAATTAGATGAGAACCAAAGATGGAAGGTTGTCACATGATCCCCTGGATCTTCATTAGGATTGGCTTCAAACTTTTCTATGTCTAAAGGCAATTTCATCGGCATAGGGGGCCAACGTGGATCGCGACAGATGGGGTCATTCAACAACCTTATCAAATATGGAAAATGTAAGTTTGCCAAGGAAGGTAGTTTTGGTTGTTGTTGATGATAACAAAGGAAAAAGGGGCCTGGAGTTTGACTGGCACTAGGTTGCCAAGAAAATTTGGGTTGCTGGCGGGGGTTCTGGTAAAAACCATGGCCATGACCAGCGTATGGATTTTTCATTTGAGGAGACATCATCGACTGATTCCTGAAATAGGACGTAGATGGTTGGGCATGCATTACATTCAGAGGACTTTGGAAAGGGTTTCCCCATGCTGATCCCATGGCCATAGGTACTGCACCTTGCACGAGGTTCCATTGGTTGTGAAAAGAATTGCCCCATATTGACATTCTTGATGAGGGAACTGATCCTTTCCAAGAATTCCAAGGTCTTGATGTGGAAGAAGTTCTTGGGTTTGCCCCCTGTGCAGGAATAGTACCTTGCATAGGATTAGGTTGGCCATAACCGGGGTTGCCCCCAGTCAGGAAAGCAGCTGACGAGAAAGTGTTGTTACCAAACGCACCGAAAAAGGAAAATGGTTTCAAACCTACCAACATATTATGAGAAGGTGGTCCTTGACTCCCTACTCCAAGTGAACTATGGTGTGTGTTTGGCTTGGCGGATTGTTGGTGGGTACCGCCGAGCGAAGGGGATGAAGGAGGTATATGACCTCCCCCATAAGGGAAAGCATTAAAGGGAGATGAAGTGTCCCCCATGGGTCCTTCTAGAGGAATGTTAGAGCTCCCTTCCCCCAAACCTAAAGTCTATAAAGTGGAGTAGGATAGTACAGGGCTTGTATCTGAGCTAGGCATCCCGTACGAGAATGGAGGGCTTGTCACACTCTGTGTGAAAGGAGTAGTGGTCGTCGCCAAAGACGGGATCATAACACTGCTCGAGGTAGAGGCAATCGAGACCATGGTGTCTTGGACCGATAATGGTGGGTTAGGAGGTGGAACACCCCCTGTGGTGACAGTCGTAGTGGGAATAGAAGAATTACCAGAAGAAGTGGAGGCATTGTTTTCCATTGTTGCGTGTGACACTGTTTGGCTCTTGTAAGGATAAATTTGTACGATGATGGGCACCGAAATATTAGTGGTTTGAGTTTCAGGTGGACCGAGAGCTTCTTCTCCAAGGTCTGAAATAGTTGGTCCCTCCAGATGTTGGTCGGGCACAGTTTCTTGTGACCCGGTCGCTTCAAAAGACCCTTGTTGGTCGATCTTTCGCCTTAGCGGTGGCAGGGGTGTCTCCAGTGTAACAGGGGGAAGGCCAAGAAGCCTTCATGAACGATGGAGCTTGTGATCCTCCACTATGTGAGAAGATCAAAGAAACACTAGGGATTTCTATTCATTCAAAAACCACATACACTAGAAAAAATACCCTACAACATAAGACAAGCAAACACTAAACTAGCTGGAAGAACAGTGACAATAACCAACACTAGAGAAACTTATCAGTGCAAGTGAAATTCGAACATGGAAGCACCCTCTGGGTATACTCTACAAAGTGTGGCCCGATGCCTGTCCTAGGTACTGTGGTATACCCCCGTAGTCACCTGTGTATGTCTCTAAAAAAGATAGGCAACTAGGTTGCCAGCATGCGAACAGTCACCAAGATGGTACAGTCGACAGTTGGGTAGACCACAATGAGTAGGGTATTGAGCCTAAAACCTGTCAAGGGTATCAAAAGAAAGTGGTCCAGAAGACAACTGATGACCTCGAATGGATTCGAGACCCATGAAGCTCCTTGGAAAATGCAATC
The DNA here is from genome assembly GCA_032191745.1 of Picea mariana. Taxonomy (NCBI): domain Eukaryota; kingdom Viridiplantae; phylum Streptophyta; class Pinopsida; order Pinales; family Pinaceae; genus Picea; species Picea mariana. Next base: position 13,225 of record JASDQU011442205.1, on the reverse strand, counting down.
AACGGAATCCCAAGACAAGCCCTCTATATGTGTTCTCCACTATGATTGGTCTGGCTTTGGAGGGGTTATCTTTGCTACCTTTCCACACACGACCTCATTTTTAGCCCCTGTGTTAGAAGGGGGTCCCAGATAACTTTCAAAATACTGGACTTTTAACACTCCCTAGCATAGACTCTTATGTATGTTTTTCAGCCTTGAAGAGTTTCCTCTCCAACCTAAATCAAGGCTCTAGCCTAGACTAAGTGATGGACCAAACAAACATAAAGTCTAGTTTATTTTAATTAATCGTTAATATTTTATGGCTTGTCTTAAGTAAAAGGTTATGAAAGTGAAACTAGTGATGTTTTGAGAGACGAAAAAAAAGACAAACAGAAAGCTGGAAACAAAATAACTTTTTCTTGACAAATTCAGATTTTCTCTTTTTAAATTCTTTTACCAACTTTTCAAAATAAAATTTCCTAAGATCTTTGAACAACAAACTCAAAACAAAATTTCACTCGACTATGAACTACTTATCATCTAAGTAACCGTCAAGAACTTATGAAAGCAAAGACTTTTCCTGGTTACTAATGCACACCAACAACTATTTAACCAATCAAAGAAATAGAAGATTTTTTTTTATTTGAAAGCTCACAAAGAAAAAAGGAAAAACAGCGACAAGTAAAGACCAAGAAAAATTCTGGCCTAAACGCAGATCGCAAAGAGTCACTTTAAAAATAACACACAAGTAGATTAAAATGGACTCTCACACTTGTCTGAAAACCTTATAAAAGGAAAATTTTGAGGAAAACTTCTTAATGAAAAAGAAAGTTATTGCTGTGATCAAACCTAAGTTACTGACCGCTATGACAGAGACCAAAAAACCTGAGAGGTATAAACTCTTGACAAAGAAAAGGATGACTACCTCTCCTTAAACAAATTTTTTTCTCCACGGGCACGTTGTTGACAGTTCAACAACCAGCGTGTGCACACAAGCTGTGTAAAGTCAGGGTGCGTGTATATGCGTGCAGACCTTATGCAGGCCACGTGTACTTCTAAAACTCTTCAAAAATTAAAAGACAAGAAATCAAGCACTGGCATAGACTACTGGTATTGAGAACTAGAATCTCTTGAAGACTCAGACACTTACTTTGTCAGAAAAAAGAAAACAATTCAAGGAAAATTTCATAGAACAAAACCAATATGAGGTGGAACCTAAGCAATAAAAATGCAAACAAAGAGCCCATAATGAGTTCCATAAAAACCCTGAGAAGGATCACTTTTGACAGGGGAGAGGATGACTACCTCTCTAAAAGAAATTTTCTGAAATCATACACGCGACTGACACTTCATCAGCTAGCATGTACACGTGGGCTGTGTGAAGGTAGGGCATGGGTACACATGTGCAGGCCTTGTACAGGCCACGTGTACCTCTGTGGGTCCCGTAAAAAAAAAAATGTAGCTAATCAAAGAAACAAAGATAATTGGTATGGAAGACTAGAATCTTTGTTAGCTCAGACTTTTGTAGAAACTTTAAAAATAAGGAAAGAAACCAAATTTTTAAAAATAACCAAAACGACTCCTAGAAAACCCTAGAGATTCCCCAGTATGGTCGCCAATTCTCTTGTGGGTGGGAATCCCTCCTACGGACTTAGCATTTAAGGGCTCTATTCATGCACGCAGAAAATGACCATTTCAAAGGCTTCTAATCTTTCCTATTCTCCCAACACAAAACCCCACATTCATGAAATACAAAGGTGTAAATGAGATTCAGTAACTCTACCTTAAGTCCTTTGTTTGATGTCGATTCCTTTTCTTTCACTCGCTCTTTGATTGCAAGCCTCCTCCCAAATATGACCTGCATTCACACATGAACAAACAAAAAGATGCGAGCATGCATTTCATATACTAATTGTTGGGTTAGTCATGATAATATCATAAAATAAACATTCAACTCGAACACATGATATGGCAGGACGAGAAAAGTATTCCTTTTTGTATCAATTGTCACAAGAGTAAAAATTACAATATGTGGTCGAAACTGCTTCTCGAAACGGCTCCTGGGCTCCTTTTCAACTGTACTCCAACTTCTTTTCTCTATACTTATCATTGCACAAGGATGGCTAAATGTTGGGACAAGGGGAATGCTCAATTGGGTATAGTCTCTTTACTATGATTTTCCTCCTTTCAAATGGGACCCCTACCCCTTCTTTTATAGGCTAGAAGGAGCTAGGTATTTGGTCGAATGACTGACCATGCATCACTGAAGGGTTTAGTTAACTTGCACAAAGCTATGTGTTCCATCAAAAACTTTCCTTTTTCTGTGCTCTTGTAGGTACGCATGGGCTATATTGGGGAAGCTAGCATGTACACGCATTCAATAATGGAGCAGGGCACGAGGGCCTTTATAAAGGGGGTTTTTAAGAAGAGTTTTTCAGTAGTGTTTTGGCAAAGTAGGAGTTTGAGATGGCCTGATGCCAAGTAAGTATGTCTAGTGAAAATTAGGGTTATAATAGCTATGTGAGCTTCACCTTTCAACATATAGATATTCAAGGTTGAGGGATTACTAGACGACGAAGGGGGTCCCTGACTGCCCCCATCCGCTTTCGCAGAGGCTTGAGTTAAAATTTTCCCATGAGGAAATGGGTTTGTTAACACTACAGGCTGTTGTTGCACCAATAATGTTTGGGCCTCCACGAGTCAAAGGCACAGGTGAGTTGGGTGGTCTTCTGTGCAAAGGTTGCATGGATACTTCGACTTCTTTCTCTCTGTGTTTCCCCCACCATCATTATTGGTGGGTTTCTTATCCTGCTTACCCTTCTTTCGTTGTTTTTTCTTCCCTTCATCCTACTGGTTGGCGTTTGGGTTCGTCGATTGAACAATATGTACATCCGACATCTGAGCAGGGGGAGCATCTGAACTAGGAGTTGGGCTGGCCACTGTTTGCTGTATCAAAAATTGTTGCAATTGGTTTGACAATGGATCAGTGGGCTTTGCTTGTGTTGAAACAATAATGTTGTCAGCATGTTGTCCAGACTTGTGTCTGGTCTTATCAAGAATAGACAGTGGTGAATATGGAAAAACTTCATAAAGAAATCTAGACTAAGAGTAAATCAGCTCTAGCTGTTGAGCTCTCATTATTTATTCTTCCTCCAAAAATTCCCTCGACGTTGCTACATCCTTGGATAGTTGGGGTACCAAAGACTTAAGGAACCATTCCAACAGAAATGATGGTGGAACTAGTACTTTAATCAAACTCTTTCAGCTCCGCCATTCTCGGATGTGATCAGAGATATGGTCAACCTTTTTCTACTCAAATTTGGTCAGCAGTTCTGTGTCGGCATCATATCTCATAGGTAATTGAAAATTGTTTAAGAAAACCATTTCCTATTCGCCAAAAGTAGAGTATCTTGAGTGGTCGATCTTGATGTACCATTTTCCAGCACTCTTGATAAGAGTGCGTTGAAACAGATGCAACTGGATGGAGTCGTACCTCAAAGAATTGGATGAGAACCATAAGTGAAATGTGGTCACATGATCACCTAGATGTTCGTTAGGCTTGCCATCAAACTTTGGAATGTCTGAGGGAAAATTGGTCGGCATAGCAGGCCAACGTGGATCGTGAGAGATTGGGGAATTCAATAATCTTGATAAGTTTGGCAAATGAAAAGTTGTCAGAAATGGTAGCTTAGGTTGTTGAGTACGTACAGGAGGATAGGAGCATGGGATTTGGCTAGCACCAAGTTTCTAGGAAAATTTAGGTTGTTGGCCCAGGTTCTGGTAAAAACCATGGCCTAGGCTAGCATTCAGATGCTGCGCTGGTTGAGACGTCATCGACTGACTTCCGTAATAGGACGTTGAAGGTTGAGAAGGGATTGCTCCTGACGTTGTGTTCCAAAGGTTCTATAAAGGGTTGCCCCCTGCTGATCCTATGAGCATAAGTACTGAGCCTTTCTCGGGGTCCCATTGACCGTGGGAGGGGTTGCCCCTGATCGACATCCCTGACAAGGGAACTGATCCCTGCCTTGGATTCCAAGGTACTTGAGAAGTGTGTGCCCTCTATGCAAGAATAGTACCCTACCTACGATTTGTTTATCCAAAACTAGGGTTGCCCCCGATCAAGATGACAGCTGATGAGAATGCATTGTTACCAAATGCGTCGAACAAAGAGAATGGAAAAGAACCCACTAGTGTGGTACTAGAAGAAGGTCCTTGACTACCTTCTCTGAACAAGTTGTAATTCATGTTTGGCCAAGCGGGCTGCTGAGAAGCACCGCCAAGAGAGGGGGATGATGAAGGTATATTCCCCCTGCTGTAAGGGAAAGCGTTATAGGGGGCTTAAGTTCCCCACATGGACCCTTACAGAGGAGTGTTGGAGATCCCTACCCCTAGATCCAAAGTTTGTAGGGTGGAGTAGGAGAGGACCAAGTTCATTTCAAATTTGGGAATCCTGTATGAAAACTGGGGGCCCTTCACACTCTGGGTAAATGGTGCAGTGATCGCCACCATGGATGAAATCAAACCACTGCCCAATTTAGAGGCATTCGAGACCATAGTGGCCCTGACCTTCAAAGGTGAGTTAGGAGGTGGAACGCCTCCAATTGTGGCAGTCATAGAGGGAGTATGAGGACTCCCTAACAAAGTAGCAACATTTTCTTCCATTGATGCTTGTAGAATTATCTGACACTCATGATGCGTTACCCTTGGAGGGGAAAGCTGTATTAGAAGTGGCACCGAAAAGTCGATGATCAGAGATTTATATGGTCAGAGAGCTTCCGCTCCAAGGTTAGAAATAGTTGGTCCCTCCAGAAACGAATGTTATCCTCTCGATGATGGCTTATGTATAGTTTCTTGTGGCCCAGTCACCTCAAATGACCCTTCCTGGTCAAGTCTTCACCTTCGCGGTGGTGGTGGTGGCTCCAAGTTAACCAACAGTTGGCCCAAAATCATTCACAACTGATGAAGCTCTTGATCTTCCACTGTGTGAGAAGATAACTAAAACACAAAGTCTTTATAACATTGAAGACCAAAACATGCACTAGAAAAAGTTCCTATGAGATGCAGCAAGAAAACCACTATTACTATTTAGAAGAATAGTTACAACAAGCAACACTAGAGTGACTTACTAGTGCAAGTGCAATTCGGACATGGAAGCACCCTCCAGGTATACTCTACAAAGCGTGGACTAATGTTTGCCCTAGGTACCACGGTATACCCCCGCATTCACCTATGTAAGTCCCTAAAATCAAAGGCAACTAGGTTGTCAGCTCGTGAACAACTACTATCCAGGTACAGTCGACAGTCGGGTGGACCGCAATGAGTAGAGTATCAAGCCTGAAACCTATTGAGGGTATCGAAAGAAAGTGTTCCAAAATAAAACTAAGGACCTTGAACGTATTCTAGACCCACGAAGCTCCATGGCAAATACGATCAACGTAATCCCAAGATAAGTCCTCTATATGCGTTCCTCTACTACGATTGGTCCGGCTTTGGAGGGGTTATCTATGATACCTTTTCACATGCGACCTCGTGTTTAACCCCTGTGTTAGAGGGGGGTCCCAGATAATTTCCATGTTACTGGGCTTTTTCACTCCCTAGCATAGAATCCTATGTTTGTTTTATAGCCTTGAAGATTTTCCTCTCCAACCTAAATCAAGGCTCTAGCCTAATCTAGTTGATGAACCCTACAAACATGAAATTCTGATTAATTTTAATTAAGCGTTAATTTTAAGTGGTTTATCTTAATTCAAAGGAACATAAATGAAATTGATGGTGTTTGTAAAGAGATGAAAGAGAACAACAAATGATGGAAACACAATTACTTCCTCAATAAACAAAGATTTGCAAATTGAAAACTCTTTAACCAACTTTTCTAACTAACTTTTCTTTCTAAGATCTTTTAAAAGAAAAAGCTCAAACTGAATTTCACTTGACTACAAGCTACTTAACGTCCTAAGTATTCAGTAAAGAACTTAAGAAATCAGTCTTCTTCCTCACAAGTAAATACAACTAACCTAACTGCTTAACCAAACAAGAAACTGAAATCTTTTTGGTTTTTTATATGCTTCAAAATAAGAAACTTGAGAATGAATTCTTTTCTTTTCTTCTAAAGAAAGTAAAAGGTAAAAGTAAATACAAGACAAGACCTAAGAAACTGACTTCAGGTCTACTATGGATAGCAGGGAGTCACTGAAAGAACCACAAAGGCTAAAATAAAAAAGACTCACAGACTTATAAAAAAAACCCTTCAACGAAAACACAAGCAATCATTAAATTATAAAGAAATTGTCGCCAAACCTAGGCTCAAAGACTGTAACTACAGAGACCAAGACTAAATCAATAAACCTCTGAGAATTCAAACTTCAATCAGGGAAGAGGATGACTGCCTCTTCTTGAGAAAAAAATTTCTTGACATAGGCACGCAAATGACACATAAGCAGCGTGCGTATGTACACGGGCCCTTCAAATGTAGGGCGTGTATGTACGCAGGCAGACCCACTTTAGGCCGCGTACACATCTGTAACTCCTCAAAAAAGAAAACCAACAGTCAAAGTTGACAAGTCAGGGAGTACTGGTATGGCAGACCAGAATCCCTTAAAGACTCAGTAACTCACAAATAACTCAAAGAGGTAATTAAACAAATTAGGACACCCAAAAAGATCCCCTAAAAACCCTAGACGCTCCCCAGTACAGTCATCAATTCTTCTATAGTGGGAAAACTCCCCTACAGAATACACTAGGGTTCTAAAGTGTAGACACGGCTAATCGTCTAAAGTATCCTACTTTTAACAACTATCCTGACAACACCCCACATTCATGCATAAAGTACAAAGTATAGGGATCCGGTAGTCTTACCTTAAACTCCACATCCAGTGTCGATCCCAATGTGTTCGGTCACTTCTCAACTACAAATATCCTCCCAAGACTGACCTGCATTCACCAAAATATAAACAAGAAACTACGAACATGCATTCTATATATGAACTAGTAGGCTAGATGTCATAACAAAATGTAAATCAAACATGAAGATTGAACACATCATATGGAGGGATGGAAAAAGTACTTCTTTATATTAATTTCACAGAGTTACTTACAAAATGAGATCGTTGACTGCTCCTCAAACTTGGTCCTGGGCTCTTCTTCACCAAGATCCAACTACTTCCATGTATCCCTCTTCTCTCACACTTCTCTCTAGAGAATGGGCATAGGTTTATGGATGAGGAAAAAGGGCAAGAATAGGGAATTTTGGATTAAAACTCACAATGTGGATGAAAATTCTTGGGGCAAGGGGGGGAAATGAAATGGGAAAAGTTTCACTATAGCTATGTTTCTCCTTGGAATGAGACCCCAACACCTCTTTTTATATGACGAAAATATGGTTATTTTGTTGGGTGATAGGCTATAGGCGGTCAATTGGTTGGGAAACTACCCAATAGCTCGTAATCTCAATGAATCCCTTGCAAGTTTTTATTTTTTTCAACTTTTGTGGGTATACGTGGGTTGTAATGGTGCAGCTAGAAGATGTACATGGGCAGTAGAGGTGCAACTAGCATACATACGTGGGCAGTTGTGGTGCAGGGTGCGTACATCTTCAAAAATTGTGTTTTTAAGAAGAGTTGTTTTGTATTGTCTTGGAAAAGATAGTAAGTAATATGGCCTGATGCCAGGTCTACATGTGTGGTGAAAATTAGGGTTATAACACTGACATAACCATCGGTGCAAACCAAAGTGTCCAATTATCAACATGATAACCTTCCTCTTGGTGATCTATAGAAAAATCTGAACTTGAATTTATAACACAAGAGGTCTCCTTTTCGTCACAACGAAATAAAGAGGGGATGGAGTGGTGAGAGGATACATATGCTTCTTTCAAAAAATAATTCTCTCTCTAATATATATCCCCTACAACAAAGAAAGGTCCAGACTTATGGAGTCCAACTATATTGTGCAAAGGAACATTAAAACATGATTTAGATTATTCATCCACTAGCTGTTCTATTTCATTAGTAAGAGAAAATAAACATGAAATCAAATCATTGTTACATGACCTATAATCCAAAGGAAATCAATAGAAATATGAGTAAATATGATAAAAAATTATTCAAGATA
>JASDQU011442204.1:48743-66893 GCA_032191745.1 Picea mariana | reverse complement strand
ACCCAAGATATTTCTATGGGTGGATAAAATGCTTATATGATGGCAACCTCGGAATGAATGGGGATCTGTGATTAACCTTGGTGACCTTTTATCATTCACTAGTTCTTACATCTATATTCATTACACTGTTGTTCTTACTCATGCATGTAAAATATCAAAGCTAACTAATTCTTTCATTCATTTATCTAGCATCTCATCATCAACGTCAAAGAAGATACATAGCATTCAGTCACACAACATAGGCCTACCGTGGTTCACCCTTCCTAGGCTACGTCCACAAAGATTTGGCTATTCTTCTCTTTTATTATCTTTGATTCAACCTATAGCGCCACGTGCATTACAACTCTTCCTCAAAACAAGTCAAGATATTACAATGAGGTAGACCATATCGCACCAGGCTCCTCAGCCTGCGATCTAACCCTCAAGATATACCTTCATCCCTCTCCCCACCTCAACAGATTACAAAATTAGATCGAACTCACAACAATCAACTACTACCAATGGTCGAACACACTAGTGTTCAACCAACTCTGAACCAACCTAACCAAAAATGTATCTCTCCTTACCTAGACCTCCTAAGTACCTATTTATACATATCTTCGACTTACCGGTCATTACATTCTCTTACCAAAACCCTAACCCTATCCTGGCTAGGTATTATTTCATGCATGCCTCGCATTCCTTCCTCTCTTGCATGTGCATCTGTTTTACACGTTTTGATCCTTATGCATGCATATTCACCTCCCACATTGTTCCTTTTTGTCCAAGCTATCCTACGCCCATAAAGCCCCCAACACTGACATCGTGACTCATCCTAATTCATTGTATAACTCCCTTGTCTGCCACTTCTTATGTTAGTGCTTCGTACATGTCTACTATCCGTTGGCACTACTCCTGAGCATGGCTACTCTTTTTTTTCATGGCTTCAACCACTTGTGCAGTGACTGGCAGTCTTAATATATCACCCCCCTCCAAGTATATATGTTTGAGGCTTACTTTTGCTGTGTCGATTTCCACGACCAATTGTTCTGCCTTTTCCTGTAGGGGATCCAACTGAGCCTGTCGTGCAGTTTTTTGTGCATGTACCACTTTTTCTTCTACCTAAAGGTTCTTCATTTCTATGGTCGTCTTAATCTTCTCTAGCAGGGACATTTTCCTCTATCATTGCTTGACATATTCCATTGCTTCGTGCAATTTATATTTCTTTCCTTGTAGTTCGTGTAGGCTCCCATCTTCTAATAGTTGGTTTCATAGTTGGCCACTCTTCTCCAACAGTTTTTCCACCCTATGTATATTATGTGCGATGTGCGATGTTCTCTGCAACTATTCTCACTTCTTACTCTCTTTGCGCTCAGACTATTTGGGGAGTCGTGGGTACCACATGCTCCTCCAATTCCTTGATATGCTCCTTATATTGTTGTAGAGTCTATGCTATCTTTGTTATCTTCTCCTCCGAAGATGTTTCCTCAGATACTGTGTCATCTGAGATATCTGGAAATAATGCATCTATCTGGGTCACCATCTGGTCCACTTTTTGCTGCACTTCCTGGCCGATGGTTTCCTTCAGTGACATATTTTCTTCCTACGGTATTTGTAGATTCATGGCATCATACCTTGCTCTGGACTGAATCTCTTGCGCGACGCTAACCTGTAACTTATATAGAACCTTTGTTTGTATCTTGGGCATCGCCAAGTCTAACGTTTCGATATCCTTCACGAGATTCTATGTCGTTTCCTCATTGATGAACATCATATATAGTGTTATGATAAAGTTATCATCTCCTTGTACTGTGATTTGTATTGTTTCTCTGACAGGTGCTCCTTCTCTTACTGGCATCGGTTTATCCTTTTGTTGTTGTTCTGCCTTGATCCTCAACTGTTCTAGCATGATTTTTACCTCCCGTACCTGTTCCAAAATTGAATCTCGATGGTTTTCCACATTTTTCCATACTTCTGACAGTCGATCTTCTACTGTCATGGCTATTAGTTCTACATCGTCTGTTGCTAGTGACATTTCCATTTGTTTCCTGTGGGCCTTTGCTTTGTTTCTAGCACCACTTACTTGCTTAATTGTTCTCTTTCTTTGGGTGTCAGGTTGTTCATATGCTTAGAGCATCTGTGTATCCATGTTGGTGTCCTACACAACTTATTCATCCATGGTTATATCTTGTGCCTCTATCTGCACTTACTCTGCACTCACGTGTCATGTCAGTCCTCCTGGTGCCTACTCTATAGCCTATGGACCATGTGTAGGACCACGTTGTGAATTATTTTGTGTCCTAGTCTTATTGTGAATGGAGCTTCTTGCCCTCATTGTACCTATTGTTGTTTTCTTTTGTTGGCTAGCACCATTCCTGCCTATCTGTTGTGCGGGGACTATGTTACCCTATGTCTTGACTTGTACTAGTGGTGTTGCACTTAGGATCTCTATTGCTTTCCACTCCTCAGGCCACTCTTGGACCTCCATGTGGATGTCATGTGTCATCACGCAGTACTTAAGTTGCAACAACTCCTTGGTGGGGTTATTCTTGCCTGTAGCCACATGTTGTGACATGATGTGCGGAAATTTGCTATATTTCCATACTCCTGGACAGTTTCTGGTGAGATACTCCATGTATATGCCACGTTGTTTTGAATCTTTTTTAAGTACTGTATGGACATGTCATTGTTGACTTTCTTTACCTTGGGATCTGTGGTGCTTCGCTATGATGTGTAGTGCACTGTGCCACATTTACATGTCCTTGTGAGGAACACTGTATACGTCAGTTCTTTCCACCCCATATGTGAAATGAGGATGAGTAACCATGAATAGTGGAACTTAGATCCCCAGTCTTTCACATCCTTACAGTATTATAGGAATGAGTTGAGTAGGTACAGGTCCCAACCCATCGATCTCCACTTTACGCACTATGCTGCAGCTGCTACTACTCCTATGAAAACTTCTTCTTTTTAGGACTTGCACATTAATTTGAAACTAATAAATTTGGTTGTAAACAGAGTCACAAGATCATTTATGTCATTGATCCTGATTCCTCTTTTCTGCCTCTCTGCACCATGCTTTTCTTTAATCTCATCGAGGATGGCCTTTGCTCGAGTCTTTTCTTCTAAGTATTGCTTTGGCTTCTCCCCATCTATAGGTAACCTTGTAATCTCTGCGATGAGGTCAACATTGATCAATATTGGCTTGTCCATCCATAGGATGCCTCCATGCACCCTTTCTAGCAACTTTTTAACACATGCATTTATGTATTTCTCGCGCCCGAAGTGTGGTATGTCTAAGAGGTTCATGATACTTGTGTTTTATAGGCCTAGGATCCACTGTGCAGGCTCCAACAGTGGCGTGCCTGATGGTCCCTCTCCCCTTCTCTCTAGGTAGCTATGCACTACCAAATGTGGGAACTTTGTGGCATCCGAGACATCATGGTCGGAGTATTTAAGGCCATCAAATCCTCCTACCATGTTATCCCCACTTTTTACTTCACTGGGAATTTTCGGCATTACTATACTTAGCTCTTCCTGAGTGCATTGTGTTAGCACTCAAAAGCACACCATCAAAATTTTAAGCACCTTCATAAATTTTGTGTTAGATTTTCCAAATTCCTTTTGTCCTTTGCCTATGGTCATAGCCTCCCAATTCGTCATCGAGCCTTGACAATTTCCCATTAATCACTTTGGCCAAAGGTGGTGTGTGCTCAAGTGTCCAAGTCTATACTAAGTCAAAATTATCTACCAAATCTAATGCATATACCAAAGTCCACATCTAATGCCAATACGCAAAGCCCAACACCAAGCACCAAGACCAAGATCCAAGCGCACCTATCATCAACACGAAACATGGGTTAGAAGCTCCATGCACGTATTAAAGAGAAGGCTTATGAAAAATGGGGATTTAGGGGAAATCAATCTTATGTGAATGGAGACTTTCCTAAACAGAGGATTTTATTCACATGGGGGGGGGAGTTTTGTATCTACTAAATAAACATCATAGAGTTGTATCTAGGCATCAATTTTGTGTTATCATAAACGTGCAGCTACTTGCATGGCTGTTGGAAAAGTGACATAAGAACTTGCATATTGTAAGTGGGAAATGGTCATCGATCCACACTTTCTCAGAAGTTCAAACTAGAGCCGCAATTGTCACAAAACTTTTTACAGCTCTGGGGTTCATTTCTCCTTCTTGAAGAGGGACGCTTCTAACAAGCTACAGTCCAGGCATTGAGGCATGGATGTGCAGAGGAGGTGTGCTACAAAATCTGCAAAAATGTTACACAGAAGTCACGCTACCAAATCTACAAAGTTATTTCATAGATGGTGCTACGAAATTGTCTATATAGTATGTTCTGCAAAATTTTGCTACCTAAGATGATACGAAATCTCCTAGCCAAACTACATAGTGGCCCTATTGAATCTACAGGAACATTTGATGGATGGCGCTACCAAATCTGTAGAGCTACATAGGATTGGCACTACAGAAACTGTAGACCTATTTTAGGAGTCGCACTACGAAATCTGCAGACTTGTTTTGGAGGAGGCGCTATGAAATATGCATAGTTGTTTTGAAAAGGGCGCTACAAAAATCGCTACCAAATTCACTACTAAATGGCACTATGAACTGGCCCTTGCAGTCAAAGGATTTAGATTCATGACTCCTTCTTAAGTTTTTAAGAGGTGGAGAGAAGCAAGGATCACAGGTGGCAGCATGGAGGAAGCATATGACCACTGGAAGACACTTGGCACTGAAAAAGGAATGCCCCTAAGCAAGGAGACATGTCATTTAATTCTTGTTGGAGTGGTTGCCAACATGGCTCCTAAATTGTTGTAGTTTGTTAAAATCCATTAGTACATGTGTTATAATTTTAGTTGTTTTGAAGAATCCTAGGTTGAGAAGGCCAGCTCGCACCTCTAGTTGTTTCCTTCCCTCTTTTGATGATAAATACATATTCTAAATTATTAGAGAGGTACGAATGGTAGAGCAGGGCTCCTTAATTGTAATATTTTTTTACTAAGTAAGTTGTTCTTTGGTTATGTATTGGACTTGAGACATTTTGATCAATAGAAGTCAATTTCTTTTTACATCATATTGTTGCCTCTTATATTGAAATACTCATGATTAGATGATCCATATGAGATGTTGTGGTTGTGTTATGATGAATGTTTTATTATAATACTGCTATGAATGTTTTTCAGTGTTCTTAAACTTTAATTTCAAGAATTTCTTGTGACTGGGTTTTTCTTCCCTTGGCTGCTTAAAGACCTGATGTCAATAGAATACCTTTACACCTTCCTCACTAAGTCTTCCTCCTATTCAATTTTACTCCAAATCACTGACTGGAGTTAATCAAGACCTCATTTTCTTATGCTTATTAGCCCATATTTCTGAGTTAAAACATTCTTATTTTGAGTTCTATCCATTTAACCTTAAATCACTCATTTACATTTACAAATATTTTGATGGGTACTGGTCTTATCCTCTTGCAGTCTGAGGGTGATTCTCAGTGCTAACACATTGCATTCCCTGCGTACTAGTTATGGATCTTAGCTTCTTTTTCCCTTGTGGGGAATGGTACTCCCCCCTCTTGCTCTGGTTCCTTCTCTCATTCTAGCTTCAAGCCCTACTGTGTGGATTCCATTCCTGGTTCTTCTTCATGTGGACCTTTTCACCTAGACATGTCAAATTCCATCTACTCGGCATCCTCTACCAGCTGCTTGGGATCCTTTGTGGATTCTTTCTCCTCCTCCACACGTAATGTGTTTTGCTCGTATTCTGGTGTATGGATTTCGTCCACATCCACCACTTTTGGCATCTCACTGGTTCTGCCTTATGGTCCCTGTGTAGTACTCTGAGTTCTTTGTCTAGTTCTTCTTGGTGCTCCAACCCACGATGGTGACATGGTGGTTAAATTCAAATGACAAGCTCTCAATTCGCCGAGTGGTAGCACAATTCCACACTCTATCATTCTTCCACTCGACTTGGCATTTTTCTCCTTTAGCAAAATCACAATGGGTCGGTTTTCCCCCCTCTTTTTGGATTTATAGTGTGTCAGGGAAATGATAGTTGTGTCACACTAATACTTGTCACTTTTTCCCCTTTTCGTTATGTTTCCTACACCCGATACCTTTTTACCCATTAACCATTCTTCTGCGCATCGTATTTTTCAAACCCTAGTTTTGTTACAGCACCCCATTTTGTCTGCCCAATCTTGTTTTGTCAAGGCTATGTGCATTGAATTATTCTTATTTTTATTCTTTTTACCTTTTTATGCCCCTCCCTTTTTACTATGCGGTAACTTCCTAAGCACTAGGAGGTCGACTATCCCTATACAGCTTCAATCGACTCCCATTGATCATTCCTCTGAGTTTTGTACCTCCTAATTATTTCAATTGTACAGCTCCCCCATCTATGATAGTCTTCACTTTGTATGGTCCCAACCAATGCATTATAAATTTCCCTGGGTGCTAAAGAAATTTACTATCATATACGAAGACTAGGTCTCCTTCTGTGAAACTCTTCCTTTTTATATGTCTATCATGCCAAGCTTTGTCCCTTTCTTTTTGTACTTCTTGGTGAAATCCTGCTAGAATACTATCTTCTTAAATCACCATCAGTTGATTGAGCCTTTCTTGTACTGCACCTCGTTCTGTCATGTTAGTGGTTGCTGCTATGTGCAAACTACGTACCAAAAATTCTAGTGGCATTACTGCTTCTTGTCCATATACCAACCTGAATGGTGTATGCCCTGCCAAAATTTTCCATGTAGCCTTGTATTCCCATAATACTGTTGATATCTTCAAGTCCCAATTATCTCTGTTGACATTGCAAATCTTTGTTAGTGCACTCTCTAGAATCTTATTAAAGGCTTCCACTATTCCATTGGCTTGAGGGTGATATGGTGTACTCTTTTGATGATAGAATTCAAACTCCTTAGTCATGGCCTTGATAGTATTATTAATGAAGTGAGCACCTTGGTCACTCATCAAAATCCTTGGGCATCCAAATATAGTGATCACTTGCTCAAATGGGAAGTGTGTTGTTGTCTCTACGCTGCAATCTTTTATTGGTGATACTTCTTCCCATCTCGTTAAATACTATGTCGAAGTAATGATATACCTTGCTCATGACCTCTTTTCTGGTGGATTAATTGGTCCCAAAAAATCTATCGCCCATTTTTTGAATACTTGCAAGGTTACTTGTGGTCTCAGGGGCATCTCATCTTGTTTATTAGGTTTTCCAACCCTCTGACATACATCAGATTTATGGCAGCAATACTTTGCATCTTTGTGAATGGTCGGCCACCATAGTCTGGCATGCAATACCTTCTGTGCGATATCTTTTCCTGCATAATGTCCTCCAGCTATTCCCTCATGGGCCTCTACTAAAATCCTAGGTATTTCATGTTCTAGTACACATCTTCTAAAGATGGTGTCTGCACCCATATTGTATAAGTGTCATGCAATCAATTGATAGTTTGCAGCTCTGACTACCAGATTTTTCTTCTGCGCAGTGTTGAACTCTAGTGGCATTGTCCCTATACTCAAGTATTGAATGATGTACGTAAAATATTCATCGACTACTTGGACTAAACATAACTGTGCATCAAGGAAGTTGTCCTCTAAATTCGTAGCTTCTTCTCCATTGGTGATCCTTGATAGGTGATCAAGTCCTGCATTCAACTTCCTTGGTTTGACTATCACTTCAAAGTCAAACTCCTGAAACAACAGTAACCATCTACAAATTCTCCCCCCCAACACTGGCTTATTGACTAGGTATTTGAGAGCAGAATGGTCTGTGAACATTTTAAAGTGTTTCCCAAGTAGGTAGTGTTTGAACTTATGTAGTGCATATACCATTGCTAAGCCTTCCCTTTCTATAGTATTGTAGTTCTTCTCTGACTCTGATAATTTTATGCTTGCAAATGCTATGGGATGGTCTAACTCTCCTGCTCTTGGCTATGCCAAAATAGCTCCAAGTGCTATTGTTGATGCATCTACATGCACATGTAATGTCTTTTCTGAATCTAGGAATACTAGTATTGGTGTTGTCACCATTTTCTCTTTTAGAGTGTCCAGTCCTTGCTCCATTGAAATTTACTATCTTTCTTCAACAATTTCTCCATCGGCGCAGTGATTTGCGCATACCCTTTTATGAATTTCATGTGGTATCCTGTGTGTACCATTTTTTCTCTCAACTGACATACTGATTTAAGTGGTGGTTGATTAACAATCACTACAATCTTGGTAGGATCTACTAGCAAGCCCTATTTGCACAATATATGGCCCAATAGTATCCCAAAAGGTGTCCCAAAGATGCACTTCTTGATATTTAATGATATATGAAACTGCCTACATATTTCTAACATTAACCTTAATACCTCTACATGGTCTTTCAACAGATTGTAGACTATCCAATCATACAGATATACCTCTAAAAACCGATGGATGAATTCTTTGAATGCAGCTATGACTACTCTTGTGAATATTGTTGGTGCATTCTTCAATCCAAAAGTCATGACTGTGTACTAGTAGGACCCCCATTCTGTGGAAAAAGTGTTCCTTTACCTATCTTCTAGGGCTATCTTGATCTGATGGTATCCTGAGAATCCATCTTTGAATGAGTATGCTTCCTGGCCTCCTACATTCTCTAATACCTCATCTGTGAAAGGGGTAGGGAAAGGGTCATGTAGGCAAGCATCATTCAGCTTCCTTAGGTTGACACATATCCTTATCCCTCCCTTCTTCTTCTCCTAAACTACCATAGGGCTTACCCATTCATATTCCTTAACTGGTTCTATGATTCCAGCCTCCAACATCCTGTCAATTTCTTCTTTTACTTTCTACTTATATATTGGGTTCAGACTATATGGTCATTGTTTGACTGATATAGCCTCATATTTGAGATGTATATTCATCTCTCATAGCTCTCCTACTATGCCTTTCATCTATGTAAAGGTTGTTGGGAACAGGTCATTATACTTGTGTAGTAACTCTGTTATGCTTTCTATTGTTTTCTTATCCCAGTAATCTCCAATGATGGCCATTTTGGGATTCTCATTTGTCCCAATGTTAACTTTCTTCACCTTGATCGGCACAGCAAATACTTCTAATTCCAGAGGTGGACCTTCCACCCCGATTTCACCTTCAACTTCTGTTATTTGAATGTTGCGTGGGTCCTCTTCATCTGGTGCTTCTTCCTACACATGGTAGCATGACAGTAGTTCTTTCACTGTCTGCATATTTTGTTGTTGATATTCTATCATAAGTTCAACTTATAGTTCCTTAATGAATATCACCCTTCTAATTTGTTTGAGTGATGAATCTATGTTGGGGTTCTCATGTTTAAATGATAAAGTGACTATAAAATTTGGTTGTAGCAATGTCCATTTTACAGTGCCTCTATGTAAATGTCTTGAACCTGCACAGAATAGATCTAGCTAGAAAATACCACACACATTTGCAGAGATAAATTGAGAAAGAAGAAGCAGGGGAGAAACAATGAAAGAATTATCATTAACCGTATTCCACACTCAAAGAGTGAATAATTTACAATAGATATAGGATACATGAGTAAATAATGAGCCATAGTGGTGGTCTAGAGTGATCTGGACACACAACAACAGTTAAGGGAGTGAACTTCTGCCTAGTCTAGTCTCTCAGGCAGTCACAGGAGTGAACTGCCACCTAGTTGAGTTAACTAGTCAACTAGTCTTCAGTTAACTGACTGAACAGAGAGTAGTGAGGAGTTAACTCAAGGAATCAAGGGTAATGTGCCAGTCTGTTGATGGTCTCAAGGCAAGTGCGTATTAGCTGGTGATGATCCCAATGTTGCATGGTGACAAAACCAATGCAACATCTAAACTCAACTCAACTAGTCAAACGGAAGTGTCATCTGAAAGCAAATATTCTCCCCTAAAATAGAGGAGACTAGATAATGAATAATTATGACTAACAAAAAAGGAAAAACCTTAGTAAAAATAAATCCTAGGTGTGTGTGAAGTAACTCCAACACTCTATGCAGTTCCTTGTCTATATACCAATTTGCTGGAATCTCTTCCAGTGTGTGAATAAAGTGATGAGGCCATTCGTTTGGTGGTGTCATTTTCCATAGTGTTCTGCACTTATCCAAGTGTTTTGTTGGTGTCCCCTATATGTCATACCTCTGCAATTGATTTCTTCCTTTTTCTATGCCAAATCTGATGCGCAGTAACTGCTTACATTAGTACCAGTCCTTAATTGTCTCTTTGTGCGCACCCCACCATCGTGCAGGTGTTTCCTTGAGTTCTATGTCCAGAGCTAATAGCCTATGATTTTTTAACACTTGATCTTCGTATATTGTGAGTAATTCCTCTAGGTCATTCACCCCATGAAATCTGGGAGGTTCTCTTATCTTTGTACCCATCCATCTTACTACGCGGTCTATTCTTGCGCACCTTCTTGTGGACACTTCATGTAATTTGTGTTGCCAATTCTCCAACCCTGTATCTGAGACTGACATGCATGACACGCTACTTCTCCAAATGAGTACCCCATCCGTAGTTGGATTCAAATAATATTCTTCTCGATCATTGGCTCTGTATAACTGGTTAATTTCCTCCAAGTCTAAACAAGTGGGTTCTACAAACATTTCTCTTTCTGATGGATCCAATGGTGCAATGACTTTGTACTCTCCTGACTCGAAAGTCATCTTCCTCGTCTTTAGATTTATTATGGCATGATTATCAAACTCCCAATCCAAGCCAAGCAATGTTGGATAAGGTGTTGCACCATCCACAATTTCTATCACTTCGAAATCAGATTTAGTGCGCACTCCATCCAGATCTACTGTCACGCCTTTTAACCTTCCAATTGGCAAAACCCTATGTTGATTTTATAGTTTCAGCTGAATGGGTGAATACCCTAATGTGGGACCTCCCATACATTTCCATATCTTCTTGGGTAGTACATTCAATTCGGAGCCTAAATCCAGTATGATATCCCCCATGTTGAAATCTCCAATGTTGGCGATCAATGTGAATTCACTGCTTGTTCTCCTCCTCCTATGCAAATGATTAACTATTTTTTGTTCGAGCTTTCCCTCTACTTTTGTGCTACATCTTTCTACCATATTTTGTAACACTCTAACATATGATTGATCATTTAGTATATTAACACGGGATTGCAGAAAAGCTTTTATGGTACTTACTTGTCCTATATGTTGTGCTTAATTAGTGTGATCCAACGATGAAGGCATCTCGTACATTGGTACATCCTAAGTATATTGTGTATTTGATGTGGATGAAAAGTCCAGCTTCATGAATTATTTTTTGGCTTGCTTGAATATCTCTTTTTCGTTCTACGCATCAAACTACTTTTGTGGTTAATCATTCTTCTTTACCCATTGGTGTTGTGTTGGATCTCATCTTATTGTGTCATATCTTGTATTAGCTCCTCTACGTGTAACTATCTTGATATTTCTTCCATCATCCCTTGCTTCTGCAGAAATCCATTAAATAGTATTATTGTTCTGATTTCTCTTTTCCTGGATCTTCCCCAATAGTGTCGGACAATCTTCTGTGTCATGATTGGATGCACAACAATACATACATGTCGCAAGTGGGAGTGGACATTCTCTTGCATAGTGTCCTAGTTGTTGATAGTTATGGCATACCAATGCCCCTCTACCTCTTCTAAAGCCTCCTCTACCTCGTTGTCCACCTCTGTAGCCAGCTAGATATCCTTGCAATGCGTTGTACTTTTGTACCTGGTTATACTGCACGAGATTATGTTGTGGCTACGCGATATCGTAATGCGGCTATGCAATGTTATATTTTTGTGGTGTGGTGTTATATGGTGCTGGTGCTTGGTTGAATTGTGGCGTAGCTTTCCCTGTCATCAATTATTCCTACACCCTATAGGTGTTTGATGTTCTTTCCCTCATCAGTTCCATTGTCCTGCAATATTTGTCATCATGGGCTACTGACTTGCAAAATTTGTAATATGAACTCTTAGGCACGGTCTTGTATTTCTACATCATTGGGCAGTAATATGGATCATGCCCTTGTGTCTTACAAATATCACACCATAATCCTCTTGATGGAAAAGGGTTTGGAAGTCTCGTTTCCATGTATTGTGTGAATGTTGGGCATTCGTTCTTGTGGTGTCCTTTTGTCATACATGTGGTACACCAAACATCTTCTCTTTTGTCCTTACCCCTATTCTAGTTTAATTGAAATGTTATATTCTTCATATATTCCTTGAGCTCCTCTATTGTTGGATCTGGTTTTTGATATTGGTTCTCTTCTAGTTGCAAGGTTGCCTGTAGAGCCTCTTCCTAGGTTTGAAACTTCGGTTGTCTTAAGGGCTATTTCAAATGTGGTAGCAATGAATTAACAAACAGATGCCTATGTTTCATATTGGTCATGACATACTTCATCTTTCCCTTCAATCGTTTGAATCTTTGGTCTATCTCCTAGATAGATTCTCCTGGTTTCTGCCTGATCTCTATCATCTCATTCAAGTATTGATCCTCTGAGCTAGGCTTCTGGAGTTCATTTATCAGCAGCTTCTTTATATCCACAATCATTCTGGTTGTTCCTGGTGGACTATTTATAGCTAAGATCATGTACCAATATAGTGTGTGTTCTCTTAGCGTGATGGCTAATTGCACAACTTTAGTGTCCTCATTTGTGATCTGTTTCTTCCCAGATCTTTTCACAGATGAACAAGTGCTTCTCAAGGTCCTCTGATGCCTCTCCCTAGAATTCTGGTAACCTGATGGTGGGATCATGTCCTGCCATCCTAAATGTTGAACTACTACCTCCACGTGGTGTAGATCCTTGACTAATGCTTCATGAAATGGATCCCCAGTCGTTTATCCCTATGTAGATGTACTTATTGCTGCGTTTCTTCCACTGAAATTTGGTTTTCTAAATGGTGGTGTTCTTTCTGGTGTATTAGTCACACATGGGTTTATGGGTTCCACAATAACACTGATATGGATAAGAGTTCTTCCTCCGATTTCTTCTCTTGGACCTCTTTCCTTCATTTCGTGTGTTGCACGTAGGATTTCCTCAATCTACTCCATAGCCTGAATATCCTCTACCTCTTCTTCATCACTTGCCAAGGCTACGTCCAAAAATATTTGGATATTCTGCTCTTTTATTATCATTGACTCAACCTATAGTGTTACGTGCATTACAACTCTACCTCAAAACAGGTCAATATCTTACAATGAGGTGGAATAGATCGCACCAGGATCCTCAGCCTGTGATCTAACCCTCAAGATATACCTTCATCCCTCTCCCCAGCTCAACAGCTTATGAAATTAGATCAAACTCACAACAATAAACTACTACCAATGGTTGAGCATGCTAGTATTCAACCAACTCTGAACCAAGCTAACCAAAAATGTATCTCTCCTTACCTACACCTCCTAGGTACCTATTTATACATATCTTTGGCTTACCATCCATTATATTCTCTTACCAAAACCCTAACCCTATCTTGGCTAGGTATTCATGCATGTGTGCCTTGCATGCCTTCCTCTCCTGCATGTGCATCTGTTTTACATGTGTTGATATTTTTTCATGCACATTCGCCTCCCACATCATGCCTTTCCCTCCAAGCTATCATGCACCCAACATATGGCACATGTTTGAGGTACATACATTTGATGTAGTGCTACATGCTTGAGGCATGTCTTTGTGAGTTTTGGTATATGCCTTGAGGAACATCTTGGATACTTGGAATATGGTTTGTTGTATGGTATATGCTTGAGGAATATCATGAGTGATATGGCACATGTTTGATGGTACCTCTTGGTACATGGTTTATGGATGTCGGCACATTCTTGAGGCACATGGTTTGAGGTACATTTGGCTACATGATTGAGTGATGTTATGGCACCTTTGTATCTGGTTTGGTATGATTTTTAAAGGCACATATTCATGATGGTTGAGGTATACACTTGGTAGATGGTGGCATATGTATGAGGAACATTCTTTGGTGCTTGGTTGAGACACATCTTGGTGATGCTATGGTTCATGAGTTGATGATGATATGGTACATTTCTAAAGGCACTTCTTGGTGATATTTGTACATGGTATGGTACAAGTTGATGTACATAGTTGATTTTTGATGTACATGGTTTGGTTATGGTTTTGGTATCCATGTGAGTGGATCTAGTTACAGTTGGTTGATTATGGTATATCATTGACAGAGATAGTGATAGGGATAGTGACAAGTTGGATGATTGGTTGATCATCAGTTACAGGTTGATGTGACATTGACAACTTGATGTGACAAATATAGAAACATGTTGTTGATCAATGGTAGTGACAGTTGAGTCTACACTTATATTTCAGGGTGGTAGGATGGGGCAAGGAAAGGGATTTTTATCCTCCTTCCGATTGGTGCTAGAGAATTTAGGGATTTATAACTTCCTTCAGGTTGGTTCCTATAAATCAAGGGTTCATAGCCTCCTTTTGGTTGGTGTCATAGAAAATAGGGAGTCAGATCTTACTTCAGGTTAGTGCCTGTAAATCAGGGGGTCATAGTCGCCTTCCAATTTGTGTCAGAGAACACAGGGATTCGGAGCTTCCTTCATGTTGGTTCTTGAAAATCAAGGGGTTGTAGCCTCCTTCCAATTACAGCAAGAGAATTTAGGGAGTTGTAGCTTCCTTTAGGTTGGAGCCTGTAAATAGGGGGTTGGTCCCTCCTTCTAGTTGGTGCTATAGAATTGGGATGTTGGTGCTTCCTATGAATGTATTCTTTTTATATATCAGAAAGCAATCTTTGGTTTTCTCCCATTTGGGTTTCCACATAAATTATGGTGTATTGTGTATCTGTGGTTGTTTATTATGCACTAATGAATGATACTATTTATGATTCAATGATACACTGAATGCATAAGTGATAAATATTGAATATCATTGATAAAGTTGAAGTTTATATATATTTTGATTGAAAGTGGTAAAAAGTGATCATACTAATTCAACCCCCCATCTCTCAGTATTCCAACATTTCCCTCATAATAGAAACATTATGACTATTGACTATTTTTCATTTGTTAGTCTTGATCTGACTGTCAATCATTCAACTTCCTTGAATGTTCCTTATCTGAAAGTGGTATCCCCCCCACCACATGTTAATTATTAGGTATCATGTCCCATGCATTCAACCACTAATGAGAAGGAGCCTCTCATTGTATGCTCATCTTCTTTAGACTTAGATCTGGTAGTTGACATGGTGAAGCCTTCAATGGGGATTTTGGAGCTTAATCTTTCCCATGTTACCCCTATTGAGTCTCTTGACATAGATTCTTTCCATAACATTGTTCTTCCTTTCTATGAAGACCTCTTGGAAGGCATGGTCAAGGATTATGAGCGTAGCTCATTTTCTTTGTCAAGCTCATTAAAATATGAAACAGATACCTATCAGCATAGTTCACTTTATGTGTCAATCTCATTAAAAATTGAAATAGATGGCTATGAGCATAGTTCATTATCTGTGTCAAGCTCGTTAAAAAATGAAACAAACACTCTCTAATTGAGTCGATTCTTACTATAGATATATTACTTGAACCTTCATTTCATCTGCCTATGTCAGCTGATCCTCCTTCTTCCTCCCTCTCTAGTGAAATTATTCCTATTAGTAGTCAGGAGTCTAAACAAGTGCAGAAGAAAAGTTGATGGACAAAATGAAGCTTGGGAACCATGTCTCTAGCCTCTTGACATCATATTGGAGTTAAGCCACTATATTTTGTCGATCATGATGGGGGAAAGTTACCAACCTCTGGACATCATGTTGGGAAAAAACGTGCCAATGGGTATCACTCAAAGTACCAACCTATGGACATCACGTTGGGATGAAACTAATCGATGGATATCATTATGAGCATAGTTTATTTTTGGTTTCAACCTCATTAAAACATGAAACCTTGAGCATAGTTTTATCCTCTGTTTCAATCTCATTTAAAAATGAAAGCGACCCCGAGCACGGTTTTATCCTTTGTTTCAAGCTTGTTTAAAAATCAAACCAACCCCGAGCATAGTTTTATTCTTTGTTTCAAGCTCATTTAAAAATGAAACCAACCCCAAGCATAGATTTATCCTCAGTTTCAAGATCGTTTAAATATGAAACCAACCTCGAGCACATTTTTATTCTCTGTTTCAATATCGTTAAAAAATGAAACCAACCCTGAGCACAATTTTATCCTTTGTTTCAAGATCGTGTAAAAATGAAGCATACCCTTCGAGCACAGTTTTATCCTCTGTTTCAAGCTCATGTAAAAATGAAACAGACCCTCTGAGCACAGTTTCATTCTCTGTTTCAAGCTCATGTAAAAATGAAGTAGACCCTCCGAGCATAGTTTTGTTCTCTATTTCAAGATCATGTAAAAATGAAGTAGATCCTTCGAGCACAGTTTTATCCTGTATTTCAATATCATTTAAAAATGAAACTGACCTCGAGCATAGTTTTATTCTTTGTTTCAAGATCGCTTAAAAATGAAACCAACCCCAAGCATAGTTTCATTCTCTGTTTCAATCTCGTGTAAAAATGAAGCAGACACTCTGAGCACAATTTCATTCTTTGTTTCAAGCTAGTGTAAAAATGAAGCAGACCCTTCGAGCACAGTTTCATTCTCTGTTTCAATCTCATTTAAAAATGAAGCAGACATCTTATCTGGAGTCTTCATTAAGCTCTTTTCGGACTCTCTAAACATGAAAATATTGTCGAGTGAATTGTTTCCTTTCACACTCGTTAAAAGGATTTGAAAGGACGTCTATTAGGTGTAAGTTTAACCCTTTTTTGGACTGGATGGACTAATTATGAAAAAGGAATACTCTAGTCAATATCAACTAGAAGAGTTCTCCCTTGTACTTTTTTACACTTCTTCAGGCTTGGGGGACTAAAATTACAAAAAATAACACTCTTTGAGTCTCCTTTAAGTTCTTTTCAGACTCTCTTAACGTGAAAACACCGTCAATTTTATCTTCTCTGGGATCATAAAATTATACATTGAAGGACCCATATGAGATCGAACCCCTCCTTATTCAAGTTCGTTAAACATGTGATGAGGGAATCATCGAAGATGAGCTATACCAAGCATCTAGTATCCTCCTCAAGCTCATTAAAAAACAAAGAGGTACTCGTCATCCATGGTGGCGGGGAAATTGAGCGAAGTGGGTAAGTTATTGGAAATAATTATGGAATTTTTTTGTGGTCACCCTTGAAAATGGAACTTGTTTTTGTCGTGTCTTGTAGTTGGGTAATCTACTTGTCTCTGATTCATACCAATTTTATGAGTCGTTATACTCCGTTGTCTCACCTGAAGAGTGCCCCAGTTATCGTTGCACTAAGTTTTGGTCTATCTCCCAATTGAGTCAATGTTGCCAAGTCATTTGTCATACCTCACAATGTTCAAGGGTAGTTTTATCCCAGATCAACCACTATGGAGTATTACCAACCTTCATCCTCATGTCATTCTATGATCATTCAAACCATTATCTTTTATCTCTTTCCTTTGTTAGTTTTGTTTTGATGATGGGGGACACATCATGGACCTCCTTCGATGAGTTTGTTCCTGTCGACTTAAAAAAATTATCCAAGAATTAGACTTAGAAACCATTTATTACCTTAGAACCTGCATGCCTAAATGGTATGTCTCCTCGCTTTCGACAATAGTTTTACATCATTGGCCTCTGATCAAATGATTCCATGAACGTTCGACTTCAACTTATTTTTTCAAAATCGTTGGAATGTGCTAGGGTACCTTGGGAGTCATTGTCATCATTGTTGGATTACTGAGAGGGGGGTTGAATTAGTAATAGAGAAATTTAATGAATAAATAAACAATGAACAAATGAGCAATCATAGACATACACAGTACACCAGTGCTTTTACATGGAAACCCAAAGCGGGAGAAAACCACAGAATGTTTTTTATTATATGTCTTTAAGAATTACATTCATTGGAAGCACCAAATTCCTTTGTTTTCTAGATGCAACTAGAAGGAGGCTCCAACCCCCTAGTTTCTCAGGCTACAACCTGAAGGAAGCTCCAACTCCCCAATTCTCTGGCTACAACCAGAAGGAGGATACAACCCCCTAGTTTCTTAGGCTACAACCTGAGGGAATCTCCAACTCCCCAATTCTCTGGCTACAACCAGAAGGAGGC
>JASDQU011442203.1:8568-23442 GCA_032191745.1 Picea mariana | reverse complement strand
GGGGTGTTCTGCGAGTACTTGGACAAGTTTGTCCAAGTATTCATTGACAATATTTTTATTTACTCTCAAACGATGGAGGAGCATGAAGAGCACTTGTGCTTGGTACTACAGTGTCTGCGAGATCACAAATTGTATGGGAAGTTGTCCAAATGCTCATTTTATCAATCGAAGATTCACTACTTAGGGCATGTCATCTCCAGTGAAGGCATTGCCATGGATCCAGTAAAGGTCGAGGCTATTATGGAATGGTCTATGCCAACGATTGTCCTAGAATTTCGTAGCTTCATGGGTTTAGCGGGATACTATCGACAGTTCATCGAGGGATTTTCTAAGATAGAAAATCCGATCACGGAATTGCTTAAGAAAAACAAGAAGTTTGTTTGGACTGAGAAATGCACGGAAGCATTTTGGAGGCTCAAGGAGTTGTTGACATCAACATCGATACTAAAGGTTCCTGACATGGATGCGGACATCTTGGTATGCACTGACGCATCCAAGGAAGGCTTGGGAGGAGTCTTGATGCAATATGGATGAATGATCGCTTACATCTTGAGGAAACTGAGAAGGCGTAAGGGGAACTATGCAATGCACGATTTGGAGTTGTTAGCCATCGTATATGCCTTGAAGGTTTGGAGACACTACCTTGTTAGAAGAAAATTCAAACTAAAGACTGACCACTGTGGACTACAACACATCTTTATGCAAAGTGACCTGAATGCGCAACAACGACGTTGGTCGGAATTGCTTAGCAAGTACTACTTCAAGATTACTTACATAAAAGGAACAATGAACCGAGTGGTAGATGCATTGAGTCAGAGACCATGCATATTTCGATGCTGCCTCTTCAGATGAATCTACGTGAAAATATTCTAACTTTACAGCATGACGATGACTGGTACAAAAAGGTCAAGGGTTTTATCAGACAAAACACAATGATGGTACCAATATTTGAAGGATTTCCGTTTGATGACGATGGTTTATTGAGGTTTAAAATTGGATTTGCGTACCACCAAACAACGATTTGAGGATGTTGATCCTAAGTGAGGCTCATAGAGAAGTTTACATGGCTCACCCAGGAGTCCCAAAGATGAGGGAAGACCTTAAACCCTTATTCTTCTCGAAGGGAATGAAGGCAGACATAGTCAACTATGTGGCCAGATGTCTAGAATGTCAGCAAGTAAAGGTTGAACATAGACACCCAGCAGGATTACCACAACCACACGCTATTCCAGAATCGAAATGGGAGGTTATTTTGATGGATTTTATTATTGGATTTTCACTGACAGCAAGGATACATGAATTAATTTTTGTAGTAGTAGACACTCTAACGAAGAGTGCTCACTTTATTCCTATGCGTACAACATATCCGGCACCTGACATAGCTAGAGTTTTCATCAGTGAGATTGTGAGGTTGCATGGCTTGCCTAAGAGGATTATATTCGATCGAGGATCGGTGTTTACTGGATGATTTTGGACAAGTTTCCAAGATGGCTTGGGAACCAAACTTAACTTCAGTACGGCGTATCACCTGGAGACTGACAGGTAGATCGAATGAACGAACCAAACCTTGGAGGACATTTTGTGCATGTACATGATGGACCAACAAAAGCGTTGGGAAGAATTATTTCCACTGGTGGAGTTCTCTTAAAACAATATTTACCAAAGTGTTATCACTACGAGTCATCTTCTTATTTCAAGGAAGGTATCCCAGTACCCATTAGATGATATGTGAAAGTATTAATGTTTTTTGAAAGGTCGAATGGAAAAACTCGAAATGATAATATCCTCACTCAGAAACATGGATAACATGTAACAACAAATAAGGTCTCGACTAATTTCAACCAATAGTTTGGGAGTAAATGTGGATAGAAAGAAGACTTGAATGAGAGGAATGTAAGAGCTACTGCAAACAAGAGGTCCACAAAAGCCCAAAGGAGGAAAGTTTCTTAAACAAGATCTTCTTGAAATTAGAAACTAAGAAGCTAAATAAACACCATGACAATAAAATGATCAAACATCCATCATATCATTACCACAGTCATCCATATGAAGCATTCAAATATGAACATTTAGCATTAGAAGAAAAAATTCTGAAATAGGAGCTGATTTCTATTAGTCAAAAAGTCTTAAGTTCAGTACATACTAGACCACAGTCACTTTATCAAAAATATTACAGTTTCTTGGGAGCCTTTCTCTACCATATGACCCCATTAAATCAATTCATCTATCTAATTATAACAAGAAAGGGAGGCAACAACTAGAGGTACGAGCTGGCCTCTTTTCCTTAAAAATCTCAAAACATTTATTTATTCTAACAACTAACATAACAGCCTATGCTATAAAATAGGGAAGTGTTGGTGACTAAACCCAATCATGCTTCTAACGTCTTTGATCCTCTTTTGTTGCTCAGCTCCTATTTTTCCATGTGTCCCTTTGGATCTTGTAGTTGTCCTCTGCACGCCAACTGCTACTTCTGTCATTTATTCCATCATTAACTTATCCAAAATTGTTTTCTTAATCTTCCTAGATCCCTGGTGTTTGCTGGCTACTCCCTTGGGTAGCAATTCTATGTAGTGCCCCCTAAAATGGAACAAGGAGAGAAGGTAGCGCATGTGGGTAGCACCCCTGTGTTGCATATCTACGGATACATTTGTCCTCTGTTGCAATATTGAGTAGCGCCTGTGTGTGAACCTGCTCTCTATAAGATATTACGCATTGCCTGTGGGTAGCGCCTGTATGACAATTTTGTGTTCTGTAAAATATTACACAGCACCTTTACACAACGCCACCTACGTTTCATCTGCATAAGGGTTTGGGTATCTATGCCAAAAATGCAGCGTCTTTGACTCCTAAACGTGTGTATATTTGTTTGTGTCCTTCCATGATGACAAATCAATTTACTTAGGTGCTTTTACCACTGAGTGAAGTTAGCACTTAGTAAAAAAATCCAAAATTCATATAGCTAAAGACATAGAAGCCCATATAGGTGGAAAAACTTAGTATGTGTATATCAGTTAACCTTCCTAAGAAGGAACAACTCTCAAAAATGGGGTTTACCACTACCAGCTACTTTTTCATTTTAACACTTAGCCTCACACTCTGTCTGGTGGAAAGAGTGTCTCCAACTAACTCAGTAGACTTCTTCTTCTTATCACTGGTAGGCTTCTTCAATATAGTTGTGCTCTCCTTAGCTATTGGTTTGTCATATTCAATGGCAGCCTCAACCAACACCTATAAATTCTTTTAGTTTACTTCATCTTGGAAATTCTTTAATTCTTCCTTTATCTTCCTATTCTAAGCCTGGAAACCCCCATTCTATCTATAAAGATTCTTCAGCTATTTACGAAGAGGCAGAGCCTTTCTCGCTGCAAACCTTGCCAAGTATAGGGTATGGTTATAGCTAATCATGATCTCATTCATTTGAGCCAAGTGGACCTTGTCTTCTGCTTTGAGATGAGCTATTTCTCTCCTTGCATCCCTAAGATTCTTAATAAGTATTTTGTAGGTCTAGTTGCCAAGAGGGTTGGGGACATGTGCAGTCTTAGCAGGCTTCTTCTCGTCCCTTTCTTCCATCTATATAGGAGTTTCCTTGCATGTTTCATTAGTCTTCTCAAAACCTTTTCCTTTATTCTTCGTCTCTTGCACATCGACCTTTTCTTTATTCTTCATAGGTTTTTTACAATCCTTCACAGGGATTTCATCTTCCCTCTCCAAAGGTATTTTGGTACCTTTACCCTTGATTTTCTGTACAATCATTTCTTGTTTCTCTTCTACAACTTTTTCAATGCCTTTCCCTTTCTTCTTATGTATAGGGGTTTCTAGTAAAGTCTATCCTTTGAAATCCCCCTTAGGAATTGATGACCTAGTGAAAGGTCTTTTAACTTTGATTTCAACTACTAGAGGAGGATAGGGAAAGAGAAGCTTCTTCCCTTTTTTTGATGTCACCTTGGTAGAAGATGGAACTTCTTCTAACCCTAGTGGAGGTGGTTGTGAGAAATATCTGTGTGGGGAAGGACAGACTTCCTCCTCAGCTTCCCTGACCTTCTTATTGATCTCTGAAATAGGGGCTCTTCCCTTTATCTTCTTGTTGATCCTTGTTTTAGTATTGGTAGGTAATGAAGAGCCTGCAATTTGTTATTGGGGGGTAGGAGTTGGTTCTACCTTGAAGTGAGAAGTGACCAAAAAATTCTCCCAAGATATCTCCTTCTTTCCCAACTCTTCAGAGACAAGCATCCTAATAAGTCCAGAGTGGAAAAGACTAGAGTCCACTTCCTTGGATTTGGCTTGCAGCCTACCATTTTACCTATACTTCTCAGCAGGGAATATGGAATATTCGTCTGAACCTTACCAGTAAAATGAAACAACAACCTTATGTGGCAATGATACAGGATGTTAAATCTCTCTTCACAACTAAAATATCTTTGTATGATTTTCGACATTCTATCAAACTGGTCAATCAACTAATTCCTTGGCACACTCTTAGATAAATCATTGGCTTGGTATTCAGGCTTGAAAATATATTTAATGAAAGGTGAACTCAATACCATGGCCTTGAAAAAAATTTCCCCTGAAATGGGGATCCCTGTTGTAGCTGAGATGGAGGCTTCAATCACCTCAAATTCCATATTCCCCAACTCCGGCTTTTTTGCCATCAAAATTTAGTGCAAATTGTTTTTCTACTTCTAAGTGGCCTCTCTGCATGTTCTGGAAGAAAGAGAGGCATCCTGCTCTTCAAAACATTTCCCTTGCCATAGGTTCTGTTTCAAAAAGGTGCATGTCCACAGATTTTGTTCAAACTATCTTGCCAACTTTGTGTTCTTTCTTCAACTGAGTGGTCTCCATGACTCAGAAAAAGGGTTCTTAAGAGGATGTAAGGGATGTTATTGACCAAAAAACTTCAATTCAAGTCTCAAATACACAAGGATGGCCCTCCAAATTAACAGTTCTTAGAAAATGAACTTGGCTATGAGAAATGGACCTTCATGCTTATACAGGTTTTTAGAGTGTAGACTATGAGGAATTAATTCTGAAATGACTCTTCATACAGGATGAAAAGAAGCAAAGGACAATCAGAGAGGTTTGAGGAGTGCCTCTGCGTAGCACAATGCATACACAGATGATAGGCTATTTCAGGCCTGTGACTTTCAAAATCTATTACTAACAACAATAATCAGAATATGGATACGAGCGAAGATTTTTACAAGAATGAAAATATGGTGCCCATACTACCCTACAAGCTTAGAAAGCCGAAACCCGAGCACAAATATCCTATGAAAATTAATATGTGAAGGAGGTTGCACAGGATACCTGTGAAGTCGACAATTGTTGAGCTCCTTAGCTTGATCTTAGGATGAGATTGAGGAAAATTCGGCACTGAAATCTATCACAGCATCAGATTTAGTGGACATGCGATCGTCTGATCTAAACTGGAAAACTTACGCAGCGCATCACTGCTGAATTTATCAAATTTAGAAACCATTACCAAGGATCATAAATGCAAGATATTTTGAAATCATTTCAACCGACTTCTAGAACTGAAAACAAGGGTTAAGGTATCAGTCGTGGCAATCATGACTTGGAGTGGATGAATGATAAATGTGACAGGATCTACGGAAATGCCTGTTGAGTGGGAAGCGTTCTCCAAATCAAAAAAATGATTGGACAGGTGAGTGGGGATGATGAGGTATTCATGCGAGGTCATGAGTGAGGAGAGAGGTGTGTCACATTAGCCTATTCATGGGAGGTATCAACCTAGGGATGAATCACGAGAGGGGACATAAGGAATAGACCATGAGCTCATAAGGGTTTAAGGACCAAAAATTTAATTGTGGATCAACACATGAGCTATGACTCAAAGGTTTAGTCATCCTAAGGGGTCCTATCATAAATAACACTTAATGGATTTGAAATTTATTTTAAAGAGAAAATAAGAATCTAAGGTTTTTTTATTTTTTTCTTTTTAACAAAAACAAACTAAGAGACCCAAAGCGACTTAGTGTGATAACACAAAGCAACATTAAGATGGAACCTTTCGAGTTTCTTTACAGGCGACCATGTAGTACGCCTTTGAGTTGGTATCGTCTTGAGGATAGGGTCCTGGTGGGATTAGAAGCGATCCAAGAAATCGAAGAAAAAATGCAAACAATACGACAAAGGATTAAAGAAGCGCATGATCAGAATAAGAGTTATGTCGATGCGCACCGTGTCGACCGTAGTTACAAGTTCGGTGATCGAGTTTTCTTGCGGGTTAAACCGCATAAGAGTTTGATCAAGTTTGGAAAGGGAGATAAACCCTCTCTTAGGTTCATGGGACCTTTCGATAATGTGGAGAGAAAGGGGCCCGTGAACTATCGACTAGCCTTGCATGATTCTTTGAGGCGTATGCACGATGTTTTTCATGTATCTATTTTGAGACATTATATTAGTGATCCTACACATGTTATTGACATGAGTTCCTTGCAGGTATCGGACGAGGGGGCACTCATGGATGAGTCGATATGCATCTTGGATCATTGCATTTGACATTTACGATGTCGAATAGTAGATTAGGAAAAGGTCCAGTGGGACAAGTATAGTCCACACTCAGTGACCTGGGAGGACGCATATGATATGCGCCAACAGTTTCCATTTTTGTTTGATAGATATAATTATGATATTGTGATACATATTATTTCAGCACTTATACTGTGAAACTTCGGGACGAAGTTTAGACCAAGAGGTATGTAACATCCTGCTCTAGCGCACTGAGCGAACTTATTCTTTGAGGACACTTGCTCGCAAGTGATCCAGATTATTATGCTATTAAAAAATTTGATTTTGATTATGTGGCATTATGAGTTGATGACATGTTGTTTTACTACATTGACATAGACAGGTGTTATTGACTCGGTTTTACCAAGTGTGCAGGATTTTGGACCTCAAGGATGCAGAGGCATCGATGGAACCCCTTGGACTCTGGATCGATTCGGGGAGTGTATCATTCGGGTTTGATTGTTTTACTTTGATATTAGTGCATCTTATTAGATGATATGATATGGATATATTCTGACATGATTCGTTGATGATGTAGGCTGATGATATATTTCCAACCAAACTCATATGTCGAGTAAAGGGGTCACACATAACTACCAGAGATGTTGAGGGAGAGGTGTGGACAACAGCCCTGCCATAGCCTACTAGCACTCCTATCATGGCTCGAACTGTAGGTTAATGTTTACCTAGTTCAAGAGGACCCATGATGCCATGAGGGAAGACTGCGACAGTCACTCATGATGATTCTAAGGGGAGCACAATAAGGAAGGGGTCTTATTCCTTATAGGCCCTTAGTCTCCCACAAGTTCACCTGGCAGAGTATTGAATCTAGGGGTTTTTTATGTTTACCAAGTCAGTCAAGAGGCGAGTGGCACCCTTGGAGCATGTGGTGTGTCCTGAAGGGAACGTCGTTCAACAAAAATGGAAAGAGGCAAGTGGCACCCTTGGAGAACATAGTGCGTCCTGAAGGGCACGTCGCGCAAGGGAAACAGATTAAGGCGAGTGGCACCCTTGGAGCACTTAGTGCGTCCTGAAGGGCATGTCACAATGTTGATGATAAATGAATGAACCTAGATGGCCTTAGGACGAATAACGTGTTAATAATTTTTAAAAACAAATTCCCTAATAAAATGTCGCCCAACACGAAAATATAAGGTCTAAGTCTAAATTATGCTAGTGGTAAAATTTTATCTATCTATTTAAAAAAATAATAATAATAAAAATAAAAAAAACATAAATAATAATTATACTCTTCATTAAATATTGTAACAATAAGGGGTTAATAAATTTAAATGATTCATAAAAATCTGTTTGGGTAAAATTTTTTAAAAAGGAGAAATAATTGTTTTATTATTTATGATAATTTAAAATTATTAACTAAAAAGGGAAAAAGGAAAAAAGGGGGTTAATTTCTACACCTCCCAATTTGAGTCCTAAATTAAAAGGGGAAAGAGGGAAATCTAAAATATTTAGGAAACTAGGAAAAGAGGTAAACATAAGAAGAAAAAAGAAACCCAAGGAAAAAAGAAAAAAGTCAAACTTAGTAAGGTATCTACCATTAATAACTTTCTAATTTAAAACTGAACTAGCAAATTGATAACGGGGAAAGTCATTAAAACCTGTAAGAGAATTTGGGGACACCTAGGAGAGATTCTAGGAGTGACTCTAGGTGGGTGAGGGAAATAAAGATAATTAATTAATTAAAGAAATTAATTTATGGAGGAATGAAGGGGATGGGTGACACTTGTATAGGGAGGAAGTTTTAGAAATTAAATTTTAAAAACTTTAATTAAATGAGATTTTAGGAAAGTAAGGGACTACAAAACTCTATATAATGAAGGAGGGAGATGGAGGAAGGATCTCTTCTGTTTGCGTAATGTTACGCTACAGAAATCTCTACTTGATTGACTTAGCTTGTGGGACTTGGGATACCCAACTCGATGAAGAGTGGTAGCTCGGCTTTGCGAGGCGAGCTAGGAGCTAGCTGAAATTTCTGGATAGTGTGTGTGTGTCCCCTTTGTGGCTTGGGGGGCTAAGGGGGAAGAAGACTACCCCTAGCATTGGCTGGGAGGTACCGGTGAAGTCTCGCCGGTTGGCAAGAGAGAGTGGCATGGAGCGCGCAAGACGTCACTCAGAGCAGGTGATCATGGAATGGTACGCTCTGTTCATTTTTGCATGGTATATTGTTATAGGATTTATGCTTGGATCTGCATGTTTAATGGAGTAAGTAAAATGATTTTCTAGATTGATGACTGAAATTTTTCTTAGCCTAGCTCGATGATTGATTGATTCCCATGGCCTTCGTGTCCCTGCATATCTTGACCAGCTTGCAGTATTTTGATTGTGACCTTTGTGTTTGTTTAGCCTTCGTCCCTAGCTCACCTATCCTCGCCTGAGCAGTCAGCTAGGAGCCTGATCTATGGTTGTCGCCTCGACGTTAATAGACATATGGATCTCAATGCCCTGCTTTTATGTGTGAGGATGATGAGTGAAGGACGCACATGTTAGTCGTCTACCCTTGATGTTTGTTCTTGAATGAAGTTTCACCTTGCACCCCAATGCGTTCATTTAACCCTGCATTGTTATTTTTGGCGATGTTTATCTTTAAACTCAGCATGCTTATATCTTGTCTTTATCTCATTTTTACCCCATTTTTATATTTGATGAATCTATTTTAACCCATCATATGTTTTCTTGGATAAATTTTAAATAAGCATTGTAATGGTATCCTAGCATTCCAAAATGATTTCTTTTCCTATCTGCAAATTTTTTCTTGGCCTCTGATTTTGATGTTATTAATTCAGTGAAAATCAATTTATTGTTCCCTGTCAGCGTCCCCTTGTTCTGGGCTGTGAATTTTCTCATGCCTTTAGTTCAAATAAAAATATTAATTTTATCTCTGCCTGCGTGGTTGGGTACCCCCAGGCAAAGAAAATACATCGAAACCCTTAACCCCGACTGCATTTGAACCGTGTATTGATCGATTGACCCTTACCTATGCGTTAGGTATGGTGTACTAATTGTATATTGTTTTCTCTACGTTGCAAGGTGGAATGATCTCCACGTCGTCCTGTACCTTACCACAAAATGTTTACGAAATAGTGTGACTGTATGGATGTAGTATTACCACGGATATTTCTTACCAATTAATGTGACAGCATTGCTGTAGTTTACCACAAAATTTTTATCAAATAATGTGACTAT
This sequence comes from Picea mariana, assembly GCA_032191745.1. Lineage (NCBI taxonomy): Eukaryota > Viridiplantae > Streptophyta > Pinopsida > Pinales > Pinaceae > Picea > Picea mariana. The sequence goes on along the minus strand of JASDQU011442203.1, from coordinate 13,707 downwards.
ATTGTTCTACTTTACCATGAAAGTTTTACCAAATAAATGAGACCGTAATTGTTGTAGTTTACCATGAAATTTCTACCAAATAATGTGACTGTATGGCTGTAGTTTACCATGATTTTTTTTTTATCAAATAATGTGATTGTATTGTTGTTTAAAAATGCTCATGATTCTGCTTTAAATTGAGACCAATATTGCACAAATTGCCCAATCTCTCGCTCATCCAATTAGGTATTGATGCATATCCCCAATGCGCATCCCCAATCTCGGGATCAACTATTTACTTATTGATTTGTAATCCTCATAGATACTGCTCTGCGTTGGGTTGAATGCATTGTAGTTATCTTCTTTCCTTTGTAAACTCAATCATTTATTACTGAGTTGAATTCCTATTATTTATGATGGAAATTTTTATCACTACAATCATGTATTCCAGCCTGGAAGGAGGCGAGTCTATGCATTCTTTAAGGCTAAGTAGCTTTCATTTTATTGATCTAATTCTGTGTAAATGCCATGTATTTATTATTGAAAATTAATTGTTATTTAACATGTATTGTTGAGTTGAAGGTGTAGCATTTATGTATTCCTTATAGCTAGCTATGGTTTAGATTTTATTGGATTGTACTTAAGGTTAATCAGACTCGCAAGGTTGACTAGTAGTCATTTAGGCTTGTTGATTTATTTATGTGTTAAAAGTTAATTGACTCATTTGTTGTCTAACCTGGTAAATTAGACTCGAAGATTTAGATGGGTGTATATGGAATTAATTTAATAAATTAGACTTGTCATTTTAGAGAAGATTGTTGAAGGGACGCGAAATTAATGTTAATTAAAATGTATTTAATGATAGATTATAATGCAGAATTGCCTAATCAATTCATGGTTGATGCCTTTTTTGATTGAATTGAATGACTGAGGTGTTAGGTAGATTGGCCAATTGGTTTTTTTTTAATGTATTTAATGCAAATCAGTGGGTAATACAAAGTCTAATTTAAGGGTTGGACTTTCTTAATTTAGAGGGTTAATCCTTGTCAAACACTTGTAATAGTAGACTGGTTAGACCGGGTGTTTGGTGGGGTTAGGGACGATGTCATGTGGGCTGGTTTCACCCCTTGTCTTCGTCCTCTTGTGTCTCGTCAACCTTGTGTGGGGGTAGGTATAGTCTCCTAGTCAGTATTCGGTTCCTAGCACATCAGAGTTTTCTTGATCCTTGGTCCCTTTTTGGTTTTTTCCCCAGGGTTATTTTTGTGCCTCTCTTCTGGGGACAACATGGTTCTTGATACGGGGATCATGGTGTGCCCTATGGGTTAGCATCAAATGATACCTTGATCAGAGTTGGTGCCTACCATGTGAGCGTAGTTGAGCATCGCATGTTGACTTGGGTGCATGCGTTGATTCATGCACCTTCAGGTTTTATTCTTCTTCATCAACGTCATTATGGCAAGAAGGGGAAGTTGTCCCTTAAGCTTGTAGCCGTGTCTTGTTGCGTCGGGCGGTTGGTTGTTACTCAGAGTTTTTTGGGCATGTTTGTCTGTGCACGATGTCACAGTTTCCTGTTACCTGGATTGCATGCTTCTGTTTGTTGTCAGTGGTGTGGTTAAACTGTTGTTTCCATCACCTTCTTGCCTCTTAACTCTTGAAAACAGAAACAAAAAAAATATTTGCTTTGCTTCTTATCGTAACGATGGGGTCATTACATTTTTCAAAACTTATTATAGGGTATATTCTCCTATGAATATATTTTTCAACTTAACTAGAATCGCTTCATTTAGATATCATACAAGAAAGTTATACCCTAAATATTAACTTCCTATCTTCAATCTGCACTGTTAAAATTTTGTTTCCTATATTGTTCATTGGTTTATTTAACACATCAATTATTTATGTTTATAAAATATGTTTATATTGGAGATACCTATATGAATATTATTTCATCCCCATTTGAAATCAATTCAATCTGTGATAAAAAAAAATAGTTATACCCAAAACCGTGACTGTTGGTTTAGGTTTGAAATCGAAATTATCTTTTTCATATAGGTTGATCCTCAATATTTTTGACACATCATTTCAAATAATTTTTAAAACTTGTTTCTAAAAGAGATATACCTATGAATATACTTTAATATGGCTTTGTAATGACTCCAATCTGACATGAATAAAAAATTTATCAACAAAATATTGTCAGGTAGTCTAGGTTGGGCATCACTCTTGAGGAGGTAAAAAGATGAAATTCTATTTGTTTATTTCGGGTTTGTTTTATATGAATTAATTGCAATGATTTTTTATGCTTATTAAAATAATAAATTCCTCATATATCTTTCTTCCATGATCTCAACTTATGGTGCAGGAAAAATGCTAGCATTTTTGCAAGTCCCCAAGGAATCAATAAGCTCTTGGGAGTGATTCTAAAGATCAATTCTTACTAAAGGGCATGTCATCAAACAAAAGAAAGTGTGGCATCGTGTTATAAGTTCAAGTTCCTAGGATCTTGCTACAAAAGTGTTCCATCTATTGACCACTACCCTTCATAAAGTTATAGATGGACAAAGCACAAGAAAAATAAAAAAATTATTTGAGGATCATGTGAAGACCAACATTGAAAAAATCAAGATAAATTACATATTTGATTCATCATCCTTATTCCTTACCACTATTCATCATATTCATTTACCATCACTAGGTTGGAGACTAGTATTCCCCTTCATACACTACTATCCTTAAAGAAACATGCATACATACACTAATGTCTCATTTACAACGTCTGTATACATTAAGAATCTATAACTACTACTATCATATTACAAATTAAACCTCCTTATTTCCTCCAAAAGAAGTTCCCATTGCATTACTGCCTGCTCCACCCACTCCTAACCCACCCAATAAATTAACTTGACCCACTTACAAGGCTGAGTTACCTTTTGAGTTCCAAAGATGAATAAAGGTTTCCAAGAATTTGTTGCTACAAATCCATCAAAGTTGTTTTCACTACCTGCTTGCTATTAATCCTTTCTCACACAATTCCTCCTTGTTCAACAATTGATACCTGCTATTAATCCTTTCTCACACAATTCCTCCTTCTTCAACAATTAATAGTGTTCTACAAATATTGCAATATGTCTATATTATTAGTTATACCTCATAGATCCACTGTTTCTATAGAATCAACAAAAGTAACAAAGGATGTTGTTTCTCTTACACAAGTACCACTACCAATAATTCCTGTAGTTTTCACACAAGAACCAACTAAATGGGGGGAAGAGAAGAAATAGGTGTTTTGACACAAGAATCAACACCTAACTACCATTCTCTTTCCACATAAGAACCAACCTCAAAGGCCCTACTTTTTTCACACAAGAGAAAACAATAAAGAAATCAAATCAAGAAATTCTTCAGGAGGAAGAGACTACTACCCCATGAGAAGTTGTAGCAGAATAACTTGCAAAAGGGGTATTTCCTTAAAGATTCATGAATATCTCTCAAAGAGAAGAGGAATTTTTTTCGATATCCCTTGGAACTAATTTTCAGATACGTTTTATTTTTCCATGGAATCTTGTGAAGAACTTTCTATAGAAAATCATACTCCATCTTGTAGCAACTTGCTATGGAATCAAACTTGTAACATAATTTTGATTGTTGCAGAACCACTTAAATTTGTTGCTTTTGAAAAGTTTGAGGAATGGGTCTATTATAATTTGAAGTGATTTCAAAATTTTATTGGGAAAGAAATTGATGTATTTTATCAACATAATTTTTTGTTGGACAGTAAAGGAAAATGGATAAGTATTGACGACAATCTTGGTTGGTATGCATTGGAAAAAGAGAAGCATAATTAAGCATGTGTCCTTGAGCTTGTTTTATACATAGGTACATGGTTATATGAGGAAATGAAACATATTCACTTTTGGGGATATAATGAGTCACAAAATTACCGTCTTTTGACATTTTCTTTTCCTTACTTTTAACCCCTTTCTATTTACATGTAACCTTATATTAACCCATTTTATGCTCATATGCAGGGTCTAGGATCAAATTATTTTTTCATTACATTTTGTAATATTTCATTGAGTTATCATTAACATTAGGGAGAATTAGTTTATTATGTATTTAATTTTGGAATAATGGCTCATGTTTGAACAAATTATTATAGAAATGGGTCCACAAACTACAATGTTGAAGAAAATTTGAATTAATCGTGAAGAGAAATTGTATATCCATGTGTTGAAGATTTAACATGCCACGGATGAGGGAAATAATCATGACTAATCATGTAGCCTCTTTGGGAAGACAAAATATCATATATTTCATGGTTTTAATTATTGGAAGGTAAATTTTTATGTTCCCCTATGTGCATATCCATTTTTATTATATATTTAAAGATATCACATGTATATATCATACATATAGATATCCAAACACCATTGTCAACTATTTTAAACACATTTTGAGCAAATTATTTTAACCCACATGACCTATTTCGAATTTGATAAGTAGTGGTATTCCAAAATATGTGTAGAGTTAGCATGAATCATGGAACTAATTATGAATTGGTGTAATCACTTGAGAATATTAAATCCTCAAGTGGATATATATATAGATATGTGTTTTAACCACTTGAGTATATTTTCAATTGGATCTATATTTACATATTTTTTGTAAGCATTTGAGAATATCTCATCTTGAACTGGATATATATTTATATATTTTTTGTAACCATTTGAGAATATATTATCCTCAAGTGGATCTATATTTAGATATTTTTTTCAATCAATAACATGTATAAAAAAGAGAGTCCCCGGATGGGGTGTTAGTGGACTCCATGTGGCAGAGAACAGGACGGGACGCGTTGCAGACCCATGCGCGGGCACGTGATCGCCCCGTGCCGCAGGGCTCTACCGTCCCTGAACTTAATCGCGTTTAAATGGATTTGATGGGCAAAGGCAGGGGCATTTACGCCACCCTACGCTTCCCACATAACAGCAACATGGCTGGGTCAGTCGCTTACATTCTTCCTCCCTTCTCGCGATCGGAAGGGCTCCTCCCCTCTCGACGCAAGCACTCTTTGGCCTTCACTGCTACTCGGTCCACCTGCTACCTGCAACTCTGGCTGCTCGCTCCTCGTGCAAATCCTTGCCAACCTGCACACAT
>JASDQU011442201.1:23614-35420 GCA_032191745.1 Picea mariana | reverse complement strand
TTGCAGATTTAACCATTTTTCTAAGGCATCTGCATCTATCTGACCTTCAAGTACGAGAATATCAAAATTAACTTGTACCTTGAACGAAGAGGTTCCTCCAAAGTGGCCACTTGATGAAGATGTGCTTGTTTATATCAGTAAGCATTGAAGGATGTGGGAAAATTATCCATCATTTCATCCCTCGGTTGCACGAGAGCTTGCTCAAGCAACAAGTTAATAAAATCTGCTACTCCGTCGTTTTTATTTTCTTCCTCCATAGAGGGATTCTTGGGCATGCAAGAGCGATTGTCCTCAAGAGAGAAAATATCGAGACCCAACTTGCTATACTCGGACCTTGTTGGGGACATGCACTGAAAAATGATCAATAGCAACCTGCTCTGATACCATTGATCCAGATTATTTTTGGAATGAAATGAGAGCAACTATATTACAATGAAATACACATAAAGATTGCCAAAAACAAATAAAGATAACAATACATGATTTCTATTAATGAAAGAAATGTATAGAGACTATAAAAATACATAGTGCAAAACTCACTAGAATGGTGGGAGCTTTATCTCTGAGAAGAGATGTGATTGCAACGATCATTCGCAAGAATATGATTACAATGAGGCTCTAAAGGCCCTTTTATGATAAACATGAATGCCAAAACCCTAGACATCCAAAAACCTAACCCTAGGAGACGAAGTGCCAAAAGTCATGTGGGCCCCGTTGGGGTAAGTTAGTACATTAACTTCTCGGGGTCGTAACTTTTGCATACGATCTCCATTTTAGGAATGTGATAGCCCGTTGGAAAGGCATTTTCAATAAATACGCATTATTCTGTCAAACTTTGACTCTATCTAAAGTTTGATTGTGGCAAGCCAATAAAACACTGTTTAGAGCCCCAAAACGTCCCTTGAAGTACAGAAAGATGCAATGACATGAAAACTTCCAAAATAAGCCAATTGGAATAGGTCGATGACCACCAATATCCGCTTGGATGCTATGTAGGGATTCAGGACAACCCCGTAAGTGCATAACCCACAATTAAAAATAAATGTCCCCATTACAAAGAAACCTGTTGAACTGAAAAATGTCAAGATGAGCCAGTTGGAATTTTGAACAGGTGGGTGGCCACCAATATCCACCTGGATCAATCCTCCCCCCTTAGGAAGCAATGGTCTCCATTGCATCGAGTGCCCCGGGAAGAGTAGAAATCATTTTCTGAATCTGAATCTTAGTGAGTTGCGTGCCTTGTTGGAGAAGTTGCATTGCTTGGTATGTGGAAGGTTGTCACAAATCTGTTGTTGGCAGGGTTGTATCTGTTCCACCAACTGGTTGTCTCTGGGCTTGACGGGGCATTGTGTAGGCACCATTGTAGGTGAAGAAACAATATTTGTTTTCTTTCTTATAATCTTCTTCTATTGGATAGAAGGTGTTGAGGCTGTAGTGGTTGTAGTGGCGTTATGTGCCTCCTTTGAATAGGCTGTGAAGAGGATCAATTTTGCAGTATGAGAGATTACCTCGTGGCATTGTTTTGGTGGAACAATAGTCGGAACTACCTCTGGTATCCTATAGAGCTGATCCCCCAAAGTAATAATGACACTACGGGGTCGAGACTCATAAATAACATGACGTTTCCACATATATGGTTGGCCCAAAAAACATCACAGACATCAAGAGGGAAAACATCACACACTACCTCATCTTTGAAGAGATGGATGCCATAGGACAAGAGACACTGCTGGCTGACACATAGATCTCATCCCTAGTGAAGCCACCCGATGTTATATGGCTGCGGGTGTGGTGTTGTTGATAACCCCAACTGTTTGACGACCTCAGTTGAGATGAGGTTCCTCTGTTCCTGTATATTTCAGATTCCTCTATGGAACTTTGCTCTGGGTAAGTTTCCCACCAATGTTTGACATGGGCAAGAGCCTTGAGGAGTGCGAAGGTGATCTTTTCTCTGTTGGAAAAATTGTGAACAGAGAAATAACCTTTTAGCAGATTTAACCATTTTTCTAAGGCATCTGCATCTATCTGACCTTCAAATACGGGAATATCAAAATTAACTTCTACCTTGAGGGGAGAGGTTCCTCCAAAGTGGTCACTTGAAGAAGATGCACCTGTTGCTATCGGTAGGCGTTGAAGGATGTGGGAAAAATTCTCCATCATTTTGTTCCTCTGTCGCGTGAGAGCTTGCTCAAGCAATAGGTTAATAGAATCTTATGCTCCGTTGATTTTATTTTATGCCACCATAGAGGGTTTCTTGTGCGTGCGAGAGCGATTGTCCTCAAGATAGACAGGCTTGAGACCCAACTTGCTATACTCGGACCTTGTCGGGGACATGCACAGAAAAATGATCAAGAGAAAGATGCTCTGATACCACTGATATGGATTATTTTTGAAACGAAATGAAAGCAGGGATATTACAATGAAATACACATAAAGATTGCCAGAAACAGAGAAATACAACAATACATGATTTCTATTAATGAAAGAAATGTACATAGACTATAAAAGTACAAAGTGGTAGCTTTATCTCTGAGAAGAGATGTGATGTCTACGCTCATTCGCAAGAAGATGATTACAATGAGGCTTTGAAGGCCTTTTTATGATAAACATGAATGCCAAAACCCTAGACATCCAAAAACCTAACCCTAGGAGATGAAGCGCCAAAATTCATGTGGGCCATGTTTGGATAAGTTAGTGCATTAATTCCCGGGGTCGTAGCTTTTGCATACGATCTTCGTTTTATGCGTGTGATAGCCCATTAGAAAGGTCTTTTTGAGAACTATGCATTATGTCATCAAACTCTGACTCTGTCTGCAGTTTGACTATGGCAAGCCAAGAAAACACTCTTTAGAGTCCCAAAATGGCCCTGGAAGTACAAAAAGATGTAATGACATGAAAAAATCCAAAATAAGCCAGTTGGAATAGGTGGGCAGCCACCAATATCCACCTAGATGCTGTGTAGGGCTTCAGGATAGCCCCGTAAGTGCAAAAATTGCAATTGAAAAGAAATGTCCCCATTACAGAGAAATGTGCTAAACTGAAAAATGTCAAGATGAGCCAGTTGGAATTTGGAACATGTGGGTGGTCACCAATATCCATTTGGATCAATCCTCTCCCCTTAGGCAGAAATGGTCTCCATTGCGTTGAGTGCCCAGGGAAGAGGGGAAAGTTTTTTCTGAATATGAATCTTGGTGAGTTGCGTGCCTTGTTGGAGAAGTTACGCTGCTTGGTCTATGGAAGGCTGTCACGAACTTGTTGCTGGCAGGGTTGAATCTATTCCACCAACTGGTTGTCTTTGGGCTTGACGAGGCATTGTGTAGCCACCATTGTAGGTGAAGAAACAAAATATGCTTTCTCTTTTGCAATCTGCTTCTGCTGGATAGAAGGTGATGAGGCTGTAGTGGTTGTAGTGGCCTTCTGTGCCTCCTTTGAATAGACTGTGAAGAGAATGAATTTTGCAGTATGCGAGATTACCTTGCGACACTATTTTGGTGGAACAGTAGTCAGAACTACCTCTAGTATCTTGTAGAGTTGACCCCAAAGTAATAATGACACTACAGGGTCGAGACTCAATAACATGACATTTCCACATATATGGTTGGACCAAAACAACATCACAAACATCAAGAGGGGAAATATCACACATTACCTCATCCTTGAAGGGCTAGATGCCATAATACAAGAGGAACTGCTAGCTAACACAAAGATTTAATCCCCGGTGGAGCCACTCGATGTTGTATGGCTGCGGGTGTGGTGTTGTTGACAACTCCAACTTTTTGATGACCTCAACTGAGATGAGGTTCTTTTGGTTGTCGCTATCAACAATGAAATGCAACAAGGTCCCATTCNGTAGTGGCCTTCTGTGCATCCTTTGAACATATTTTGAAGGGGATGAATTTTGAAGTATGACAGATTACCTTGCGGAATTGTTTTGGTGGAACTATAGTCATAAATACCTCTGGTATCCTGTAGAGCTGACCCCCGAGAGTGATAGTGACACTACAGGGTCGAGACTCATAAAAATCATGACATTTCCACATATATGGTTGGACCAAAACAACATCATAGACATCAATATCAACAACTCACATACTACTTCAACCTTGAAGGCTGTTGGATGACACATAGATCTTGTCCCTGGCGAAGCCACCCGATATTGTATGGCTATGGGTGTGGTGTTGTCGACAACCCCAATTATTTGAAAACCTCAGCTGAGATGAGGTTCTTCTAGCTTTCTCTATCAACAATGAAATGCAATTGGGTCCCCTTCACCCACATATGTGAATCTCCATCTTCATGATCTGTTGGTTGAATTGTTGTGGTTGCGATAGTAGCAGTGGGGTCTGCGTCGATGATCTGTCTTTCTTCATTATTTTCTGGATCAGATTCCGAATCAGGGTTCAACTCCTTGTCTTTGATCTCGACCACCAATGACTATTTTGAGGGACATTCATCGGTGTTGAACGGTGGGATTTTGTGGAAGTCACACCACCTCCCAGCGTGATTATTAATATTTCCCCTACCCTTCTTTTCTTGTGTCTTGGATTGGTTTTTGGGAGTCTGTTGGTTAGGGACGTCTTTATCATGCTTTGGTTGTTGCGGATTTGCAGACTCGAACTCCCGTTTGGTCTGGTGCCCAAATTTATATTCGATTTTGACAGTATATCGGTAGGCACCTCCCAATGATGATATGTTTAGGAAATCTATTTCAGTTTAGATGTACCTATGCAAAGACCCATGATATTTTAGAACCAGATGTCGCTCGAGGTCTTTGATACCCAGCTTGGTACGCAAGATATGGAAAGTATTTGTGAACTCTAACACTATTTTTTCCTTTTCTTGCCGCAATGTGGTCCATCTCATGTATTGGTATTCATAGTTATCAACAAGGTAATATTGTTCCTTGACCACATCCACAAAAAAATACCAAGTGGGCTAGACCCCATATATTCGAGATTGCTCTGTGGAACTTTGCTCCTAGTAAGTTTCCCATCAATGTCTGACATGGGAGAGAGCCTTGAGGAGTGCGAAGGTGATCTTTACCCCGTCGGAAAAATTGTGAACAAAGAAATAAACTTCGAGCAGATTTAACCATTTTTCTAGGGAATCCACATCTATATGACCTTCAAATACGGGAATATCAAAGTTAACTTGTACCTTGAAGGGAGAAGTTCCTCCAAAGTGGCCGCTTGATGAAGATGCACATGTTGCTATCATAAGGCATTGAAGGATGTAAGAAAATTCTCCATCATTTCGTCCCTTTGTCACACGAGAGCTTGCTCAAGCAACAGGTTAATAAAATCTTTTTCTCCATCGTTTTTATTTTCTTCCACCATGTAGAGTTTCTTGGGCATGCGAGAATGATTGTCCTCAAGAGAGACAAGCTCGAGACCCAACTTGCTATACTCGAACCTCGTTGGGGACATGCACTAAAAAATGATCAAGAGTGGCCTGCTCTGATATCACTGATCCATATTATTTTTGGAATGGAATGAAAGCAGAGATATTACAATGGAATATACATAAATATTTTCATAAATAGAGAAATACAACAATACATTATTTCTATTAATGAAACAAATGTACATAGACTATAAAAATACATAGTGCAAGACTCGCTGGAATGGTGGCAACTTTATCTTCAAGAAGAGATGTGAAAACTACACTCATTCGTAAGAAGATGAGTATACTGAGGCTTTGAAGGCCTTCTAACAATAAACATGAATTCCAAAACCCTAGACATCCAAAAACCTAACCCTAGAAGATGAAGCGCCAAAATTCATGTGGGCCCCGTTGGGGTAAGTTAGTACATTAACTTCACGGGGTCGTAACTTTTGTATACGATCTCCGTTTTAGGCATGTGATAGCCCATTAGAAAGGTATTTTAAATAAATATAGATTATGACAACAAAATCTAACTTTGTCTACAATTTGACTGTGGAAATCCAAACAACACTATTTAGGGCCTCAAAACAACCCCGAAAGTACAAAAAGATGTATTGAGATGAAAAGTTCCAAAATAGGCCAGTTGGACTAGATGGGTGACCACCAATATCCACCTAGATGCTATGTAGGGCTTCAAGACAGACTCATAAGTGAAGAAAACATAATTACAAAGAAGTGTCCCCATTACAAAGAAACATATTGAATTGAAAACTATCAAGATGAGCCAGTTGGAATTTGGAACAGATGGGTGGCCACCAATATCCAGCTGGATCAGTCCTCCCCCCTTAGGAAGCAATGGTCTCCATTGCGTTGAGTGCCTGGGGAAGAGGGGGAAGTGTTTATGAAATCTGGATCTGGGTGAGCTATGTGCCTTGTTGGAGAAGTTGCACTGCTTGGTCTGTAAAAGGATGTCACGAACCTATTGCTGGAAGGGTTGAATCTATTTCACCAACCTATTGTCTCTGTGCTTATCAAAGCATCATAGGTGAAGAAAAAATATATTATTTCTCTTCTGCAATGTGCTTCTGCTGGATAGAAGGTGCTGAGTGTGCAGTGGTTGCAGTGGCCTTCTGTGCATCCTTTCAATAGAGTGTGAAGAGGCTGATTTTTGCAGCATGAGAGATTACATAGTGGCACTATTTTGGTGGAATAGTAGTCAGACCTACCTATGGTATCCCGTAGAGATGACCCCTCAAAGTGATAGTGACACTACGGGGTCGAGACTCATCAAAATCATGACGTTTCCACAAATATGGTTGAACCAAAACAACATCACATACATCAGGAGGGGAAGCATCACATACTACCTCATCCTTGAAGGGATGGATGCCATAGGACAGGTGACAATGATGGTAGACATAGAGATCTCATCCCTGACGATAGTGACACTATGGGGTCGAGACTCATAAACAACACGACTTTTCTACATATATGGTTGGCCCAAAACAACATTGCATAAATCAAGAGGGGAAACATCACATACTACCTCATCCTTGAAGGGATGGATGCCATAGGACAGACAAAACTGCTGGCTGACACGAAGATCTCATCCCTAGTAAAGCCAACCGATGTTGTATGGCTGCGAGTATGGTGTTGTCGACAAGCACAACTGTTTGACGACCTTAGCTGAGATGAGGTTGTTCTGTCTTCCGCTATCAACAATGAAATGCAACGAGGTCCCCTTCACCCACATTTGTGAATGGAAGAGGAACTCCCCCTCTTCAGGATCTGCTGGTTGAATTGTTGTGGTCGTGATAGTAGTAATAGGGTCTATGTCAATGATCTCTATTTTTTCATTATTTTCTTGATCAAATTATGAATTAGGGTTCGAATCCTTGTCTTTGATCTCAGCCAACGATGACTATTTTGAGCGACATTCATCGGTGTTGTGCCAGGGGATTTTGCGGAAGTCGCACCACTTCCCAGTGTCATTCTTCATCTTTCCCTTACCCTTATTTTCCTATGTATTGGACTAGTTGTAGAGAGGCTATTGGTTAGAGCCTTCTTTATCATGATTTGGTTATTTTAGATTTGCAGACCTGAACTCCCGTTTGTTTTGGTGCCCAAATTTCTTCTTTATTTTGACAACATATCGATAGGAAACTCCTAGTGATGAGATGTTTAGGAAATCCATTTTGGTTTGGATGTACCTATGAAGAGCCCCACGGGATTTTAGAACCAGATGCCGCTCAAATTATTTGATACCCATCTTGGTATGCAAGGGATGGAAATTATTTGTGAACTCCAACACTGTTTGTCCCTTCTCTTGCTGCCGTATGGTCCATCTCATGTACTGGTCTTCATAGTTATCAACAGTGTAATATTGTTCCTTGACCGCATCCACAAAAAAATACCAAGTGGGCTCGACCCCATATATTCTAGATTCCTCTGTGGAACTTTGCTCCGAGTAAGTTTCCCACCAATTTTTGACATAGAGGAGAGCCTTGAGGAGTAGGGAGGCAATCTTTTCCCTATCAAAAAAATTGTGAATAGAGTAATTATCTTCTAGCAGATTTAACCATTTTTCTATGGTATCCACATCTATCTGAGCTTCAAATACAGGAATATCAAAGTTAACTTGTACCTTGAAGGGAGAAGTTCCTCCAAAGTGGCCTCTTGATGAAGATGCACCTGTTGCTATTGGAAGGCATTGAAGAATGTGGGAAAAATAATCTATCATTTCGTCCCTTTGTTGCACGAGAGTTTTCTCAAGCAACAGGTTAATAGAATATTTTGCTCCATCGTTTTTATTTTCTTCAGCCATGGAGGGTTTCTTGGGCGTGCGAGAGTGATTATCCTCAAGAGATACAATCTCGAGACCCAACTTGCCATACTCGGACCTCGTCAAGGATATGCACTGAAAAATGATCAAGAGAATCCTTCTTTGATACCACTGATTCAGATTATTTTCGGAATGAAATGAAAGCAGAGATATTACAATGAAATACACATAAATATTTCTATAAACATAGAAATACAACAATACAAGATTTCTATTATTGAAAGAAATGTACAGAGACTGTAAAAATACAGAGTACAAGACTCGTTGGAATGGTGGCAACTTTATCTCTGAGAAAAGATGTGATAGCTACACTCATTTGCAAGAAGATGAGTAGAATGAAGCTCTGAATTCCTTTTTACAATAAACATGAATGAAAAAAATGTAGACATCCAAAAACCTAACCCTAGGAGATGAAGCGACCAAAAGTCATGTGGGCCATGTTGGGGTAAGTTAGTACATCAACTTCTTGGGGTCGTAACTTCTGCATACGATCTCTGTTTTAGGTGTGTCATAGTTCGTTGGAAAGGTATTTTCAATAACTACACATTATATTGTCAAATTCTAACTTAGAGTACATTTTAACTGTGGCAAGCCAAAAAAACACTGTTTAGGGCCTCAAAACAAGAATCTTGACCTAAATAAAATTTGGACCTCCTACATTGACTGTATTAGGAAGTGCAATGTATACATCAATGAAGAATATGTTGAAATCATATGGTTGGCCAAGCCAATGGGGGAATATAAAGCCAAAATCGACTATAATACTTTGTCCTTTGAAGGCTTTGACTAGCCCTTGTGCTGGTGGTGGAAATCACTTTAGAAGTACAAATTCCCTACCAAGTCCAAAATATTTATGTGGATTTTACTGAATAATTGAACCCTAACCTGGGAATATCTACAAAAAAGAAGTTATGAGGGATCAAGAGGATGTGTTTTATGTGAATTAGATTTAGAAACAAATTTTCATCTTATCCTCTATTGCCCCTTTACCAATTAGGTTTGGAGAGAACTTGAAGGCCTTATTGGTCTCTTTTCAAAATGGAAAGGAGACTCAATTGAAGTGGACTTAAGAAATTGGCACAAGGACAAATATACAAAATATTTCAAAGCTATTTCCCTCACTATATCATAGGGTTTTTAGATTTCAAGGAATGAAAAATATTTGAAAACAAGGACACTCTGCCTTTCAAGTGTGCTTCACAAAGTTTGAATGTCTTAAGATATTTCCCTCAAGCTTTACCAATCCACTAGAGAGCATGAAACACTAATATTATCATTCACACTAATATTCCATGGGCCTTCTTTGATGGATCCTCAAAATGAGCCCCACCCATAGAAGGAGAAAGGGGGGAATATTCCTCTCACAAAACCATACCCTTAATTCCAAAGCTGGCATTGGCCCTTCAACAAATATTCAAATTGAGCTTACATCACTAAAATTGGCTCTTCTCGTAGCCAAGGAAAAAGGACTCACTCATCTTCAAGTCATGGGAGACTCCAAAATTGTGATCAAATGGATGAATGGAGAAGTTGAATTGAAGACCTTTCTATTACAACCCCCTTTTCTAAAATATCTACAATCCACATTTATTCACATCATATTTGATCATAATAAAAGGAAAGCAACAAGGAAGTTGATAGGTTATCCAAGGATGGACTCGACCTGTATGAAGGCATTTGGGAGATCAAGGAGTCCTAACAAGGACACATCTCCATGGATCTTGGCTTTAGAATCCTATCCTTTTATTTTTCTTGAAATGAACCTTTGATTCCTTCACATAAATAATTTAAGAGTTTGGTTGACATGGTTCAAGACTTATGAAGAGTGGTTTTTTTTCTCTGTGACATAGAGCTACTGATACTTTATATCACYCATKAAAATGAATTGATGGTAAGACCCCTAGTACATGTAAATGATATTAGAAATTTTGTAATTTTTTCTCATTATTGATTACACCAACAACCAATTTTGAACCAGTCTTAAACCATTCAGTCTTTAATTTTTCTCCTTCAGGGATGAAGGAAATACTCTCTATGGTATTCTACACTTGTAATTTTGTTTCTCTCAAATAAAATTACTTGATTTTGTTTCGAGGAAAAAAAATACCAGAATCATTAAATACATACATCTTTTATTTATGCTATAACTTTTTATCACTTTAACCATTTTTAAAATAATTTATACACCACACTAGAACATACTGAGATCTATAATCTAAATTTTTTTATTTGATAATATTAAGACCCTCATACCCCGCACTAACACAAGGCCTTGTAATTTCAAGGATATAATGACTTTCATAATCTTAAAAACACTTAAAATTAATATTATAAATTTTGAAAAAATACACTACACTAGTACAATGTGTTCTCTACAATTCTACAAAAAAAATTGAGGAAATTCCATCGTTAAGGTACTCAACACCTACATTAATAGAAATCATATGCATTATATGTTACTTGAAAAATAACATACCCCTGTTAGAAAAACTCAAGTTTCACATAGTTATAAACAAATTCTATAAATAAAAATTATATATTCGAAAAGCTAATTCAATTTCCTATATTTAAAAGTACCTTGAATAATCCATCCAAGTTAATATAGTGTTGTTTTTTCGTGTTTTCATTGCCACTAATGCATTATGACATACCATAATTATCTTGCACCCACCCTAGTACATTTTTTTAGGCCCATTTTTTACCTCAAAATTCCTTTAATGACCAAACCCTTGATCTTAGATGTGCTTGAAATGTTCATCCCTTTGAGGTTTTTTTCCTACTCCTATGCTTTTATGATTTATCTATCTATAGTGAACATAATCGAAATTTGGATTAGGAAAGTTTGGACCTTCAAAATAAACCAAAAAACTGCTGAACAACTTAGCAATCCTCTTCGTGTTCCAATAAATCATCATTCAATCAAATCCCACATGATGAACTGATATTCATTCAAACTTTCATGATGTTCAGGAAGCCATAAATTCTTAATTGAATCTCCATTTAACTGATCTACAATGCTCAAAACTAAATTATCAACCGATCTCATATATGCTTACGAGCTTACCAAGAACCCTGTCACATTAGAAAAACCCTTGGAATTCTCCAAGCATATCCAGAAACACAGTGACAACTTTGCATGGAAGTGGGGTTTTTGACATGACTCCTTCAATGAAAACAAGTGAAATTAGTAGCAAAATTGCTTATACCCGCCTCTTAGAAATATCTCAATGTAATAGTTGTAGGTAATCCAAAGTGAAAAGTTAAAATAATTATGAAACATTTAAAACTTGTAGCAATTTATTACTTGTGCATTGCCTAAAATCAAAATGGAAATAAGAGTGGCTACTCCATGTGTTTAAAAGTTGAAGTAGAATTGAATAAATTTAGGTGTTAGTAACCATTGACAATGTCACAAATGTAAATCGAAGTTTTCAAAACGTTCTTAAAATAAATAAATTGATGATTAAAAGATGTGGAATATTAGTCCTATCCATAACACTTCAAAGTATAACTGAACTAGAACACATGAAGTACTTTCTTGGCTTGTAAGGAGGTCATGGGTCAAGGGTTATATCCCAC